>QXTE01000159.1:3726731-3750449 GCA_003942145.1 Platysternon megacephalum
CCCCCATGTGTCTCCATTTAACTGTACAGTGCAAATCAGATTGGATCCTAAAACAGCCCATCCCAACCTTCATATTTCATCGGATTGCCTACATGTAAACCACACTGACCAGAAGCAAGAGGTGACAGATACTCCGGAGAGATTTGATGGATGGGCCTGCGTGCTAGGATCTGAGACCCTCAGAGCTGAGAAGGAATATTACTGGGAAGTGTATGTGGGAAATAAGACAGATTGGGATCTTGGGGTAACAAACGGGAAGGCTAATAGGAAAGGCTGGCAAGATTTGAAGCCAGAGAATGGGTACTGGGGGATACGATTTTTTAACAGTACTGATTATATAGCCTTTGTGGAGTCTCCAGTTAAACTAAGACTTGGCAAACAGCCTAAAGTAGTTGGGATTCACTTAGATGGCAAGGCTCAGAGGTTAAATTTCTATGATGTTTCAGAAATGTCTCACATCTACACTTTTAGACTGAAATCTTCTCTGGATGTATACCCCTATTTCTGTCCTGGTCTGAACAAAAATGGGAACAACAAAGACCCTCTCAAACTTTGCTTTCTCTCTCATGGCTACTGTGACCTGATGTCTTCAACTTCCATTCCTTCATCTCCCACCTCCACATTGGAGCTCTTGGGAAGCACTAATGGAAAGGATGTGGCCGCAGAACACTCCAGCCTCAACAACAGTGACGATGTCACTGTTCCATTTCTACACCAGGCTTCTTTCAGACAGAAGCAGGAGCCATCCCCTCCATCTGGCAGTGTGCACAACTGTGTACAGGTTCTTAGTTAGTTCTTAGTTATAGTTAATAGTTAGTTAGCTGTTGGACTGTGGGGTTTACCCTCCACCCCGACCGCGTTTCCTTAGGGGGCTTTACATGCCCAAGTCCCAGANTTCTGGCATATGTCAAAGTGCTCAGTAATAGTGGGCAAAGTGCATGCTGGATAAAGGGATGGGGAGGACTTTGAGGGCAGGGGGAATTGCAGCATGCTGAAAAGGGCATTTCTTCCAACCTGCTCCCTGAGTTCCATGCAGGAGACCTGAGGAGTGAAGAACTCCTTCTCTGGCTGCTTCCTGCTGCTCCCTGGTTTGGTCTCCAGAACTTCCTATCAGCTTGACAGATGTGAACGTTCCATTCTGGAGAACCTATTTAAAATGTCAAATTAAAGTAATCTTTGGTCCCATTGACTTCATTGAAGCTGCTGGGTATACATCACTTTAGAAAGTCAGACTCCACCTATACACACACTGAAATACCTAAATAAATGACCTAAGTGTAAGTATGAACTTTTGGAGTTGGCCTTTTTTTTTTTTTTTTTTAAGGTGTCCCAACCAATGAACTCCTTGTCCAGTTCATTTCAAATCTGGCAGAAGAATTCTATCTCAGTGACATACCTAACTTACCAGTTTTGAGACTGATAATTCTTTTTCTGTGGATTGTAAGAGGAGTCTCACAATCGGGTTTATAGTGTAAACTCCGTTAACGTTGGTATTCTTTCCTAACTTCTCTTGTTTCATATTTCAGAGCTATTGAAGGCCCGAAACTCAGCTGGTGAGTAACCAAAACACCAGTTACTTTATTTATTCTTTGGGATCTCAGTGAAATTACCTCCTTTTTTAGTCCAGCACCACGTTCTGAAGGTCTGTCCTCTGCTCAGTGTACATGAAGAACTTACCTCAGTAATGGAGGTGGACAAGCTAAATCCGGTGTCTTGCCTTCTTGCTGGAGAGGAATGATTATTCAAAGAATGGGTGGGAGGGAACTATAAAAAGGAGAGGAACTTGTGAGCCTTCCTGAAAGCTGTAGCTCACAGTCCCAGTCTCTGTCACCACTGTGTCAAATTCCGTTTTCTTATTGTTGGGTTTATTGGGGACCTGAGTAGACCTCATTGCAGAGGGATAAATCCACATGAAAGTTAGTAGTTATGTGAAATCATTGGAGTTACTCTAATTTACATTGGTGTCACTGAGAGCAGAGTTTGTTTCTAAATGTGTGTGAAATTGGACAGTACCTCCCAGAGTGACATAAAGGGAGTCTCTGCCAATCAAAGTGTGATTTTTTTGTCTTTGTAAAAACAGTCCAGTGGGATTCCATAGTTATTGTCTGTCAATGATTTCCACAGGAAATTTGCTTATTTTACAAATAAAAAGATACCTTTTCTAGGGTATAAAACACAGTGGGTTATAAAACACACCAGTTATAAAACACAATCTGGGCTCTGAAAGTCCAGCTAGGGTCTTTCCTGTAACCTGAGTGTCTCCAAATTTAAGCCATCACTGACACCTGTGCAACCCCCATTCAATGGGTTTGGCCAAGTGTAACTGAGATTTAATGAAGACTTCTGTTAATAAACTACAAGAAGTAATGGAATCTAGCTAACTCTCTTATCTGTGTGGCACTCACAGGTAAAACCCTGCAAATCTGCAGGTATCCGCTTTATATCCGCCAACCACGTTTGCGGATCACGGATGCAGATACAAATTTTGTATGCGCGCAGAGCTCTACTCACAGGATCAAGAAGCAGTGTCTTAGTCAGTAAAGTAAGCAGATATAATTTTGGATACACTCAGGGCACAGTTCTGATGAGTAAGAAGAAACAATGTTTACTTAATTTTCAGAGTAGAAACCTATTTTATGTAAGGCTGTAGAGGGACCTCAGGGAATCAGGAAGACAGGTAGTGAATGTAGGGGATGCTTCTGTGAATTGGGTGATGTAGGAAGTGAAAGATCACCCACGCTTGTTTTTTTTTCCCCCATGTGTCTCCATTTAACTGTACAGTGCAAATCAGATTGGATCCTAAAACAGCCCATCCCAACCTTCATATTTCATCGGATTGCCTACATGTAAACCACACTGACCAGAAGCAAGAGGTGACAGATACTCCGGAGAGATTTGATGGATGGGCCTGCGTGCTAGGATCTGAGACCCTCAGAGCTGAGAAGGAATATTACTGGGAAGTGTATGTGGGAAATAAGACAGATTGGGATCTTGGGGTAACAAATGGGAAGGCTAATAGAAAAGGCTGGCAAGATTTGAAGCCAGAGAATGGGTACTGGGGGATACGATTTTTTAACAGTACTGATTATATAGCCTTTGTGGAGTCTCCAGTTAAACTAAGACTTGGCAAACAGCCTAAAGTAGTTGGGGTTCACTTAGATGGCAAGGCTCAGAGGTTAAATTTCTATGANGGTTTAAGCCCTGCAAATCCTGCAACAAGCCTATGCCAACAGGTGATGCCCACAATGCTTATTTAAAGTGTCTGTGGGAGGCTCACCAAGCAGACAAGTGCAGGGTTTGTAAAGGGTTTTGCCCCAGAACAAAAAAGGAGCATGATTTGCACCTCAAGCACCTCAAGCACAACCTCCAGCTGCGCAGCAAGACCCGGCACTGAGCTCATTGGAGTGCAGCACCCTGGTGGCAGTGGTGGAAGCAGCACCGTGGAAGGACTCTGTCAGGGACCCGTGGCACCGCTGCTCCCCGACACTAAAGCCAGGGGGATTGACCTGGCACCGCTCCCACTCCCTGGCACAGAAGCGGTACCGGAAGCAAGGGAGGAGCGGATCTCCGTCCCAGAGACCCACCTGTGATGTTGCACTCCATATGTTTTATGGAAATACATCATATTTACACTCAAGTATAACTGGAATATGCTTTATGCAAAAGGTCTCTTGTAAGATATCATTACAAAGCTTATGATCTACTGAGTGTGTTCATCCTATTTGCTTGGATGTATTATTTCTATGTCTGGAGTGAGGAGAATAAGATATAAACATGTTTACATTAGTAATACAAGTTTATAAGTGGAAGCCATTAAAGGTGCTTCAGAATCAATGAACTGTGAATGGGTTTGTTTACTTGCAAGCCTTCCTATGTACCTGTCTTCCAGCTACTAGGTAATGAAGAAGGAGGTCTTACAGTGACATGTGCTCATGTCACCTGAACTGGAATCCATCTTAAACCTGGTGCTTTTCCATTTAGAAGGAGGTGTGGGGATCCAGAGACACAAAAGCTTCCCGCCTTGTGCCAAAGCTATAAAAAGGGGTGGAACAGAACAAAGGGGGCTGCCAGTCATGAGAAATCTCCTAGTTACCACCTGAGCTGGAACTAACAAGGGGAAAGGATTGGGCCAAAACTAGAAAGAAGTCTAGTCTGTGAAAGAAGCTTATTGGAACATCTCTGAGGGTGAGATTTACCTGTATTCAGTTTCCTAATGTATTAGGCTTAGACTTGCATGTTTTGTTTTATTTTGCTTGGTAACCTACTTTTTTCTGTCTGTTATTACTTGAAGCCACTTAAATCCTACTTTTTATACTTTTGTTTATTAATTAACCCAGAGTAAGTGATTAATACCTGGGGGAGCAAACAGCTGTGTATATGTCTGTATCAGTGTTATAGAGGGTGGACAATTTATGAGTTTACCCTGTATAAGCTTTATACAGAGTAAAATGAATTTATTTGGGGTTTGGATCCCATTGGGAGCTGGGTGTCTGGGTGCTGGAAACAGGAGTACTTGCTGAGCTGTTTTCAGTTAAGTCTGCAGCTTTGGGGCATGGTTCAGACCCAGAGTCTGTGTTGCAGCAGGCTAGCGTGTCTGGCTCAACAAGACAGGGTTCTGGAGTCCCAAGCCATCAGAGAAAATGGGCTCAGAGGTAATTTCAGCACATCAGGTGACAGTCCCAAGGGGGTTTCCGTGACCAAATCTGTCACACTTCCCCTCTGAAGCCGGCCAATGGGGAGCATCCCAGAGTGGAGCACCCAGTGCCCAAGGCTTTGGAGACGGCACCATTGACTTCAGCCCCACAGGGGGGACTGTCGAGTCCAGTGCCGTTGGACTCCCCGGCCAGTTCATCAAGGAGTTGGAATTGCCATTCACCCCGGACACCTTTGAGGCTGCAAGAGACCTCATTGCCATGACAGTGCCGAGGTCACCCATCCTTTGCGCCAAGCCTCCATTACCGCATCATGTGGCACCGTCTCGAGGCAAACCGGCGATGGCCCATCCCTCGGCTGATGGTGTGCCGGCACCGCTCGGAGTCCCGGCACCAGCCATACACGCAGCAGCGCTCCAGGCCGCGCCAGTGCCCCCGCTCGCGACGCCGATCCTCACATCGATCCCCGTCGCGTAGCAGGTCCTGCTCCTGACACCGGTCATCCCGGCACTGATCAGCGACTCCTCACAGATCCAGATCGTGGCACTGCTCCCCAGCCTCGTGGCCCCACTCACCAGGCCAGCTCTGCTCGGCACCGCCCTGGCCATCATGGTCCTGGTCCCTGTCTTCGGACTCGGAGACGGGGCCTAGATACTCAGAACGGGGTAGGCACTGGTTGGGCCAGGGAAGGCCTGAGGTGAGAGCAGGGCCATGGCTGGCGCAGTGGCAGGGACCGGCGCAGTGGCTATTTTGGACCCCATGGGCATACCACCAGGCACAGGGCGCCTAATCTAAAGGTTCCTGGCTGGCGACCTCTGAACTGTAGGTGCAGGAGGCTTCAGACAGTCGCCCCACCCCTAAGGGTGCCGAGGAGGAACCGTTTCCTTCCCTTTTCCCCCCAGAACCAACCCCAATTCCTGAGCCTGATCCAGGTTTGCCTGGCCCAGTCAGCGAGACAGGACAGTAGGTCCCTGGAGAGCAAGAGGGTCAGGAGGACCCCATTACCCCATTAGCCTCCTCATCTTCCTCCCTGGACGAGGCGGTTGCCAGCACCTCTGTCTCGGGACCACCTCCCATAGACAGCCACACCCACCAGGATCTCCCTCGCAGGGTGGCGTGAAACATGGGCCTGCAGGCCGAGGAGATGGTGAAGTCGGAGGACCTGATGGTTGACATCCTGGCCCCAGAAAGCCTATTGAGGGTGGCTCTGCCCCTCATCAAGACCATACAGGCCAATGCTTAGACCATTTGGCAGACCCTGGCCTCCATCCCTCCCACCGTGAATGGTGTGGAGTGGAAGTATTTAATCCCATCTAAGGGGTATGAATACCTTTTCACGCACCTGCAGCTTATTTGCTGGTGGTGGCTGCGGTGAACAAGAAGGAAAGGCAGGGGCAACAAGCCCCAGTGCCTAAGTCCAAGGACGCCAAGCACCTGGACTTATTTGGGCACAAAGTGTACTGTATGCGGGGGTTGCAACTCAGGATTGCCAACCAGCAGACAATTCTGAGTAGATACAGCTTCAACTCCTGGAATTCGATGCTCAAATGTAAGGAGCTGGTGCCAACTGAGTCCAGAGACGAGTTTGGAGCTATAGTGGAGGAGGACAAGATAGTGGCACGGACCTCTTTACAGGCCTCGCTGGACGCTGCAGACTCAGTGGTGCGCACCTTGTCCTCTGGTATCACCATGAGGCGTAGCTCATGGCTGCAGCCTCGGGACTTCCCCCTGAGGTTCAACAGACCATGCAGGACCTGCCTTTTGATGAGGCAGGTCTGTTTGTGGAGCAGACTGACTCTAGACTCCATAGCCTAAAGGACTCAAGGGCTATTATGAAATCCTTGGGTATGCACACCCCGGCAACCCAACACAAACATTTCAAGCCTCAGCAGCAACAGCAGCGATCCTATCCTCGGCCAAGGCAGGATTTTTATAGGAGAAGGGGCAGGAATGGCAGAAGAAAGCCTTCCAACCCCCTGTCCAGACTGGGTCAGGGCCCAACTAAACCATCGTCGGGTTCCAAGCAGGCCTTTTGAAGGGGCACCCAAGGACGGTACACCAGCTTCACTGCCGCATCCTTCCCTGTCCTTTTTTAATCATTTGTTCCACTTCTACCATGCTTGGTCCCAAATAACTTCGGACCGCTGGGTTCTTCGTACAATGGAAGTGGGATAGTCTCTCCAGTTCAGCTCCTGTCCTCCCACCCCCCTTCCCCGTCCCGCTTCAAGGACCCCTCTCATGAGCAACTCCTTATCCAGGAGGGGCAGGCGCTCCTCGCCATGGGAGTGGTGGAGGAGATTCCTCAGTAGCATGTCTCCCCTCCCTACCAGCTATGCTATTTACCTGTTATTTAATATATTACAAGTCAAAATCTCCCACTCATCACATTTCCTCCTCCTCCATATCTCCTTTAGTGCACCCCAAGTCCCTGTTAAAAAAAAAAGAAAGTATTTGCTGTCTTACTAAATAGTCAACATTGTGGAGCTATCCAAGGGGAGAAGGAATGCATTACAAAGCTGAGGAGCACTTATGGAGAATGTCCTCCCAAACTCCTTATCTTATAGACCAACAGAGCTCCAGCTTGAATGCATTCTCTGTTCTCAGTTGCAGCAGCATGACACCCGAGAGAAGTGAACCCTTATAAAGGGAGGTGCCTGTCCTTTTAAGGCTTCGTTACAACAAACAGAAACATCACATGAACGTGTATAGGCAACCAGTGCAAAACTGGAACACTGGTATCATGTGCTCATTGTGAATTAACCTGCTTAACAAGTGAGTTACCACATTCTGCACAAGTTTCAGTTCACAACTGGATTTAAGGTGTAGCCCTATGGAGAGTGCATTGGAAGAGTCCATCTAAAAGGTGCCCAAAACATGGGTTATGGAAGGGAGGTCTGCATGTACAAGGTCACAACTAGAGCTGTATGAGAATGGGATTTTCTGTTCCATGAAAAATTCAGAGTGTTTTTTTTTTTTAAATCAGAAACCTGCTTTTTTTTCCTATCAGAATTTTAACAAAATTGACATTCACCCACAAAGGTTGAATTCTAATAAATTGGCATTTTCCAATAAAAAAAAGTTCAATCAGAAAATTTCCAACCAGCTCTAGTAACAACCCATGGACTAGATTCAGATAGGAAAACAAAATAGAACAGTCTACCAACCAGCCAAAATCACCTCAAACCAAACTTCCTGGCCACTGGCACTATTTGGTCATCTTAATGTAGCTGGACATCTAACAATGCATTTCTTGGGCACCTAGGGAAATGGTGGGCAGTGACGTCAATGTACTGTTTAATGCATGCAAGTTACTAATAAAACCATCACTTTCCACCTCAAATATAGGATGGGATGCTCACCCTTGTTTGTGTTACTGAGGTCTAGCTGGCTGAAACAAATAGTGATTTGGCATAGCTCTGTCCAACAGCATACTCACTTCAAATTAATTTGCAGAAGGACCAGGGAAGGGGAATGGCTTTACTATCTGAATTAGACTTTGGGATTAGGGGTGTCTCACTCTGAAGGTGGATTCATTGAGGTGTGTCCATCTACTTTGAGAGTTCCAGTTTTTGACCCTCACGATTTCAATCAAAGCTAACTGAGTTGTTTACAGGCCTGAGGAAGTTGCAAATTATTAATCATTATTTAAAATGCATTTTGTGGTAGAATCTAAACACCTCAGTCAAGCCATGTCCCCATTGTGGTAATTTCACTATCTGCTGATGATGACTCTTATATGTTGCTCTTAAATCACATATGGTAGCTTCCATAACAATGAAGGTCCTCTCCCAGCTGGTTTCTGACTCAGATTTGGTTGATGGCTAATATTCATGGTGGGACTGGAAATACTGAATACAGGGGGTAACAGTGATGACACCTTTATCATGGGCAGATCATTACAACTGGGCTCAGGTTAGGGTCTCTGTTTGCTCCAACTTGAGGTACTGAACCTGTTTGTTTCTCTTTTAGGGCCAGATTGTGATAGCCTTATACCTGGAGAAGTCCTACTGAAGTCAATTGGACTACTTGTGTAGTTAGATATTTTTCATTTTGTCTAATGGTATCACAAACTGTTCCTCAGAGACTGATAGACCATATTAGATTCCAAAACATACAAAGGGATAATGTTGTCTAGCCTTGACCAGTGTAAAACTGAACCTGGATTATTTGTTTCCAGATTAACATACTCTTATTTGGTGTTTATTACCAAAAAAAAAAAACCATTTTCCAATCCCACCACATTTTGTCACTGTGATGGTGGCAAATAGTGTTGATTTAACTCCCTTCCTTCCTCAAAGAAAAGTATCTGAATTTCTTGTTTATCTTTTCTTGACAAACTAATCACTTTTCTGGATATTCTAACTAAATCTGTGACAAGCTAAACACACTTTACTCAGAATTATTCCCATTCCTAAAAAGATATACATTATTGCTATTGAAGACAAACTGTTTACACTTCTTCTAAATAGCTGTACATTTTTGCTACCGAAGAATGGCTACTGAGCTTTCCTCACAGTGATGGTATTTTGACTGTATACATTTTAGACAGCATGTATTCTATTTTTTGGGGCTGAAAATATCTCTAAGTGTGAAATTATACTTGGATCTTTTGGTAAGATGTTATAAAGAGATTAATTATCCCCTTTTTATTCACGTGGGGGCAAGCAGCAAACTAAATACAAGTATTTCATTTATGGCAAGATTCATGCAGGGGAAAAAAACATTCTACTGTTCTCCTTTTAATCATGCTTGAATCAATTATTTTATAATTAACTAAATATCCCCCACCACACCGATGTGGAAGGACCAGTTATTACTTCTGCAGCCAGAAAAGCATTAAAATATTCTGGGAGACACATACTCAGAGTACATGCTGTAAAAGAAAATCCTCACGTTTACAAAGATAGGTTAATCAATTGTCACTACTGAGGGAAATGTAGATCGAGCAAGACAGCCTCTGAGAAATGCAGGAAGGGAAGGGGGGAAAGGTGAAACTAGAGGCACTACTGCCTAGCCATTGGTCAGATTCAGATCCGCATCACCATTGGTTGAACAGACCATGTTCATTTTTTAGCCAATCACAAATTACATTAGCAGTCACACGGACAGGATAAAAGGACAGAAATCGAGGCGCTATTATGCGGCTAGGGTAGCTTTGTGCGCGTGGTAGTTGTTGCTAGAGAGCAAATTAGGATGTCAGGCCGGGGAAAGCAGGGAGGTAAGGTGCGGGCTAAGGCGAAGTCTCGCTCCTCGCGGGCTGGGCTGCAGTTCCCGGTGGGCCGTGTGCACCGCTTGCTCCGCAAAGGCAATTACGCTGAGCGGGTGGGGGCTGGAGCCCCGGTCTATATGGCCGCGGTGCTGGAGTATCTGACCGCAGAGATTTTGGAGTTGGCTGGCAACGCGGCGCGGGATAATAAGAAAACCAGGATCATCCCCCGTCACCTGCAGCTCGCCATCCGTAACGACGAGGAGCTCAACAAACTGCTGGGGAAAGTCACGATCGCTCAAGGGGGTGTCCTGCCTAACATCCAAGCTGTGCTATTGCCCAAGAAAACCGAAAGTCATAAAGCCAAAAGCAAATGAAACTGACCAAGAAGAAAGGTGAACACTTCAACTTCAGCGCTAACCCAAAGGCTCTTTTCAGAGCCACCTACTGTCTCATGGAAAGAGCTGCATGTCACTAAAACAGAAGGAGCAGCCCTGTTTGTTAAATTGAGTAATTGAAGCCCCTTCGGGGGACGGGAAACCAGGCGTCAAGCCTTTGTTTTTCCAGGTTCCATAAATATCGATGTGGCAAAACATTATAAACTGTGTATGTGTGTGTGTATATATAATCATAGTAAACCAACGAGAAAAATAAATACTAATTCAATAGAAACAAGTGATTATGGTGCATTCTATGTTGAATCCATCCTGTTTGACTATATAATTATTTTAATGTTGCTGTGACAAATAAATATATACAATTTCACCCAAGTTACCTCATCTGCCCTGGGTTTTTTTATGCTCATATTTAAAGAACTGTCTCCCAAATATTGATTGGTCCATTTGAACCCAAAATAATAGTGAAACCCTAATTCCTTTAAAAGGAGGTCTCAAATTCCTCAGGTACACAGAACAGTTTTTAACACGTTTAATTTCGAATATATATAACCCATTCCCTCTGTAGTTTGGATACATTAAGGTTTGTGGGAGATTGAGGATATTGCCTGTTAGTGATTGGTTCATTTGATATAACAAGAGATTTCGTCCCCATTTATGATTAGATGTTGCTTATGAAACTGGTCTGTGGTTCAAAAATGTCACAAATGGAAGGAAAAAGTAACAGGAAAAATATCTATTTTAAATGGCTACTCTTGATTTAAAATCTAATCTAATATAGTACCATTAGGAATCACTTGTAACAACACAAGGTAAAACCGTGTGATTTATTAAAGGGATGTGTCCTTGCCAATTATGGGAGAGCTCTGCATTTGATTTAATAATAAGGGAATGTTTTCTTCTGTTTCTTTCCCTGTGTGTGTTAACGTTATTGTATAATTTTGTTCTCAAAATTTGCATCAAGCCTTTCTATCTTGTAAGAGAGATTTGTGTGATTGTAATTTCTATTTTAAATGGTTCCTTATTAATATAAATCCATCACTAATTGAACAATGATGTGTAATATGCAATGTTCTAGTCCTAGAGCAGTGGTTCTTAGACTTTTGTACTGGTGACCCCTTTCACACAGCCTCTGAGTGCGGCCCCCTTTATCAATTAAAAACACCTATTTATATATTTAATACCATTATAAATGCTGGAGGCAAAGCGGGGTTTGGGGTGGAGGCTGACAGCTCACGACCCCCCATGTAATAACCTCGTGACCCCCAGTTTGAGAACCCCTATGATCTAGAGCAAAGATAAATGTCAGTGACAATTTGCCCAAGTTTGTAATGTACAAGAATGAAAAGACTTTAGCAATAGCCATGCCCTTTAGACAATGGATCAGGATTTCAAAAGTTGGTTATTGGATCGGTTCAGAAACGCAGTGTTACGTTAATGAATGTTAATATTTTCTTCATAGTCTAATAAAACCTCGCCAATAATTCTTCCACCTGAAGTTACTATGACTTTGTCTATTAGGATAATGAATGTTCCTGTAACACAGGAATAAGATAGAACTAGGAGCTCTGTATTGTACACAGGGCAGCACACTACGAACTGCTCTGCTTTAACAAGTCATCCACTTTTGGGGCACAAACAGTCCCTCACGGGACTTCAATCTGCTCCTCGCATTGTTCCATGGTTTGCTAATTTAACATTTTATGTTTTAAGGAGGGTAAAAGATTTTGGTCAAAGAAGCTAATTTCTAATCCATATTCAACGCTCAGGGACGAGTTTGTGTTACTTCCTTCTCTTTGAAATCAATTTACTATGAAAACATTGATTCAAATTTCTGGCTTTGAGCCTTGATTGGGAGAAGACCCTTTAAAGAATAACGTTTCATTACTTTGGAAATTTCATTGTACACGATGCAGTTTTTATTTAGAAGGAAAAACAAAAGTTTCTCTCTCCCGAGGTCTCTCCAGGTCCAGGACTCGCGGTTTATTGACTCTTTTAAAACTCACCTTTTGTTTCTCCAACGGGAAACTCTACTGAATGAAAATACCCTCTTTCCCCTTCGCCAGGCTATAAAGTGGGGGTGATTCGGTGGCGGATATACTGCAAAAAACACACTTTTTTGACTCCCAAGAAACACAAACTGAACGGGAAGAAGAGTACTTTCTGGCTTGCAGCTGGGCGGGCTCTTTAACGCACCAATCACAGAGTAGCTGTTCTCTATAAATACCAGGCATCTGACCTACTCTAGCCCAATTGTTTTCTTCTGATTCGTAGGAAACGTCTGCTAGAATGTCGGAAACTGCGCCTGTTGCCACTCCTGCTGTGTCCGCTCCTGGGGCAAAAACCTCCGCTAAAAAAACGAAGAAGGCGGCAGGAGGCTCAAAAGCCCGGAAGGCCGCGGGTCCCAGCGTGACCGAGCTGATCACCAAGGCGGTGTCCGCTTCCAAGGAGCGCAAAGGGCTCTCCTTGGCCGCTCTTAAGAAGTCTCTGGCCGCCGGAGGGTACGATGTGGAGAAGAACAACAGCCGCATCAAGTTAGGACTGAAGAGCCTGGTGAGCAAGGGCACCTTGGTACAGACCAAAGGTACTGGTGCTTCTGGTTCCTTCAAACTCAACAAGAAGCCTGGCGAGATCAAGGAAAAGGTACCCAAGAAAAAGCCAGCGGCAAAGCCTAAGAAACCAGTTGCCAAGAAACCCGCCAGCGCCGCCAAGAAACCCAAAAAGGCTGCGGCTGTGAAAAAGAGCCCGAAAAAAGCCAAGAAACCAGCGGCTTCCGCGGCTAAGAAAGCGGCCAAGAGCCCGAAAAAGGCCAAGCCGGCCAAGCCCAAAAAGGCAGCTAAGAGCCCGGCTAAGGCCAAGGCGGTGAAGCCCAAGGCTGCCAAGCCCAAGCCAACCAAACCTAAAGCAGGTAAGGCGAAGAAGGCAGCGCCCAAGAAGAAGTAAAGCGGCTTGAAAAGGAAAATAGAGTCTAACTCGTGCAAACAAACCCAACGGCTCTTTTAAGAGCCACCCACCTTTTCCAAAAGGAGCTGAAACATTCGTGCATTCACCGTAACAGCAGTAACAAATCTTTCCTCCTTCGTGACGAAACGTTGAAATATTACAAAGTAACTTTTAAAAAGTTACTTTGTCGTTTTGGGGGAAGCTTAAGGAAAATATTTTGCGGATACTGTTTCTAATAGTTCACCTCTTATTCCCCTTTGGAATACTTTCCCTTCCTCCCCTGGTACGTTTTAAGTGGCGCTCAGGTCATTCTTTGTTCTGCCTGCATACAGAGGGGGAGGGTAGGAGAGATCTAGTGAGGGGACAAAGAGTAAATGTTTGGCTTAGAAAAAATTACCTGACTGGCTGCGGGAAGCGGAACTAAATTGGTGGAGGGTTTGAAAAGCCCGCGCTGTGCAAGGATTGGTCCGTCTCCCGCCCTGGGTTTAAAGCCGGGCATCCTGCGCTGACATATACGTGTTCAGATTTTAAACGTGTATCTTGATGTGGGGAGGGTGCATGTGAGTTTTTCGTAGTTTGGTTTTCACTGTTGACTAATACAGCGTGTTTAGCCTTTATCTTGTTATTCCCTCTCGCTACGAAGAACCCCCCTAGTGCGTTAGCTATACCTTCTCCCGCTCAATGCCTATGCCCGCCTCGTTATTAGATCAAATCCGATAATGATGTAGTGAACCATCCTGCCATTTACTAATTTAAAATTATTTATTAAGAGGACATGTAGGATTAAAACCTTGGTACTCTTAAGGTTGTTCAACACAGAAATTACGTATCACTGCACAACTGACTCATTCAAAGGTCGCATCCACCACACAGACGATGAAATCCTTATATACCTACTCACTTCCAACTCTAAATATTCAGTAAAAGGCTCTGGAGTTCCTCAAATCAGGAACTGGAGGAAAATGAAGTGTAATAAATCGTCAGTTTAGACTTCAAATACCTTATTCTTATCCTCATTTACCTGCTCTATAGTATTTCCACTACGATACACACTGGAGATTAAACACAAACCTGTAGTGCTAGAAGGTTGACTTCATGCTCCTTGGTGAGGGGTGGGGGGTGACTTTTGGAAGTGAAATTGGAGTACTCGTTAAAGCAATACACATTTAACCACCAAAGAAAGTTAGTAACTGAAGTAGAGCAAATAAAGCTTTAGTTTGTAATAAAGCTCTATCTAGGGTTTGTCTGAAAATAAAATCCTACTTTTTCTATGCACTAGCTATTCTGTGTAGATAGAAATAAAATAGTAATACAGCTCCTTCATGGAGAAGGTGGGTGGCTCTTAAAAGAGCCTTTGGGTTATAGCTGAATATTTTTTTTTTGAAAGTTTACTTGGAACTAGTGTACTTTGTGACAGCCTTAGTGCCCTCAGACACAGCATGTTTGGCTAACTCCCCTGGGAGCAGAAGGCGCACAGCGGTCTGGATCTCCCGGGAAGTGATGGTCGAGCGCTTGTTATAATGCGCCAAACGAGACGCTTCCCCAGCGATACGTTCGAAGATGTCGTTTACAAAGGAGTTCATGATCCCCATAGCCTTAGAGGAGATACCGGTGTCAGGATGAACTTGCTTCAATACCTTGTACACGTAGATAGAATAACTCTCCTTCCTAGTCTTTCTCCTTTTCTTATCCCCTTTCTTCTGAGTCTTGGTTACAGCTTTCTTAGAGCCCTTTTTAGGGGCAGGGGCAGATTTTGCCGGCTCTGGCATGGTAGCAGTTTACGTTCGCAGCAGAACTCAAGAACAATAGTATTCTGATAGTACAGCTACCCTTGTATTTATAGGGAGCGTATGCAAATGAGTAGCTTTTGCTGTCTGACTTCCTATTTGATACGAGAAACAAATGGTGTCAGCACCGGCACATACTACTTCATAATTGGTCAGCTTCAGATACCATGTCACCATTGGTTGTTATTTTTTTCAGCCAATCAAAAAGCAATTTACCAACCAATAGTTGGAAGCAGGACTTGCAAATGTTTCACTATAGGTGCAGTCCCAAATAGGTTTTAAAACTGTAAAGCTAGAGCCAAAGTCGAATTCAGTAATGGCTTAGCTGTTTATATTATGGGAGGACACAAATTCCTGTAGACGCTACTCTCAATCCCCTAAAATCATTGGGGTCTACTTCTAAATTAGTAATTAAACTAAAAAAAATTAGGATCTTTATCTATTAAAGGTACAAATTATACAAGTGCACTCTAGTGCATTTGTGAAAAGTCATTATAAAGTTCCATATTTGTTTATCAATATTCTCGAGGTGGGGGGGAGAGGGATAGCTCAGTGGTTTGAGCATTGGCCTGCTAAACCCAGGGTTGTGAGTTCAATCCTTGAGGGGGCCACTTAGGGATCTGGGGCAAAAATTAGTATTTGGTCCTGCTAGTGAAGGCAGGGGGCTGGACTTGATGACCTTTCAGGGTCCCTTCCAGTTCTAGGAGATAGGTATATCTCCATATATTAAATTAATCCAGTCTACAGATTACTTTTTAAAATTGTGTTTCCATCTCTCCTCCCCCACTCTATCCTTAATACTTGCCAGTGGGATCCAAAATTCACCTTGATTCTTTCCTTGTTTGTCATTACTAGTAATTCTATGTTCTTACAGGCCAAATCTGTGGCTTCAGTTGTAGCTGCACATCCCCTTTGTAGGCTCATGAAGTCACACAATTATAACTGTGATCAGAATTTGGAGATGAGGTAGCACAAGAGCAATTAAGGAAATAAGTTGGACTGTGGAGTATTCATTATTGTTGATGATCATTGAGAAGAAAAAAACAAAACTATAAAAACAGTTTTTCAGAATGAATGATTAATTTAAAGTAGTGGCAGTTGGGTTAAAAAAATTGTAAACCGAACAAATTTGATGTGGAAATATTTGAGATGCAATAAATATGGAAATCCTTTATAAGAACAATAGGTGAAGGTTAAAATTACAAAATGATACTATAATGAGGACCACAGGGGTCTGCCTGTGTGCAACTCATTGCAGGACCAACAATCCAGGGAATATCTGGCTTTATTGAGGTCAATGAGTTTTTAGCCTTGACTTCAATGGGGCCAGAATTTCACCTCTCATCCTGCAAAGACAAAATGCTTAATGATATGCTTTCCTATTGACTTCTTGTGATTAAAATTAAATATATCCCATGTGCTTTCAGGATACTGGCTTAGTTAGCTCACACTTGCTATTTTCTTTTGTTTGACATGAACTGTGTGTGTCACATAAAACAAAGTTAGTTTCAAGACCTCTAGATATTACTAATCAAAATGTAAATTTATTTATTGACATCTAACCAGGGTAGCTGTGATAATAAAAATAACGTGTAAATTCAACATTGAATAAAAATATTATTATGAATAAGAAAATGTAATGATTTAATACAATAATCAAAGTATCTTCAAAGTGGACATCTATATTTTTATTATGGAATTGTGGGGAGTTGATTTTATACAAATATATATTCTTTAATGAGTCATTCTAAACCATAGTTGGGTGTTGTTATCCTACACTTTTAAATCCAAAGGTTAGAGCCATTCCAATTTTCAGTCAAGCGCTGTAGCAATAGGTTAGTCTATTTTATCTACTTTCTCTACATTATGAATTATGTTTATATTGCTTAATAAAACCCACTGCTGTTTGGTTCATTTGTTTACATTTAGCAAACAGAAACTGCAGTGATCTAACATTATTATTGGACTATGCAAATTTTCCTTTCTTCCACCCTAGTTTTCTAGAAAACTGTTTTTTTCCTTAACCACAGTAAATGCTCATTGCCTAGAGATCATTAGTAATTCATGTTCATGATGCAGTCATTTAAAGGAAGCGGGGGTTTGTCAAAATCACTCACCTATAGCCTAACTCATTTCCAGCTGAACTCAATAGAAAGGGATTTTTATTACTAGTTACTGCAGTTGAAGCAGTTAGGCCACATCTCAGTGCTTTTGAGGAAAATCCCACCCTAAAATCCTTAAGTGATGTTATCAAACCAATATAGAATGAAAAATCTATTTACAAACTGAGGTTACTGTTTCCATCACCTTTCTTTTTTTAAATTTATATAGTTTACAATGTCTATTAGGATTTTCTAGAACTTCACCCTGAAAACACTTGTGTTTAATTTTCATATAAATAATACCATTTACTTCATAAAGCTTTTTGTTTAGTGCCTTGTTTTGAAAGAGAATTTAAAGATATATCATAAATGTGTCTGAGGAAGGCACTATGTGGTGATACCACCCAAAATTGTAAGAAATGCTGAGAAACATAACTTCTGCCTCTTAAATTAAGGGCTGAGAAAGCTTCCGTGAAAATTTTCTGCTGATGCAAGGAAAACAGGGACAACAAGATTAAAAATTAGAAAATGCACAAAGAAAATGTGATGCTAACAAATTATATGACAAATATATTTTATTTTAAAAAACAAATTTCTGTGACACCCATATCCACCTCTGGTTATATTCACTTATATGTTTATACTGTGAACTCTTAGGAATTATATAAATAATCCATCATTAGTTTGATAATCTGTAAATATTAAATTTTTTAATGAAATCACTATTTTCAAAGGTGAAAGACCAGTGGGATTTAACAAACAAAATCAACAAGAAAACCAAGCAAGCAAGCAAACAAACTTCCCTGGGCTCTTTATATATCGAATACTATATAATAATAAGGCAATAAATCCCCTTCCCAACTATTTCTACTCCACTTTTTTTAAAATTACTCTTCTAGGTCACATTGTTGCAACTGGAAAAGAACAAATGGGGGGGGGGGGATCAACAACAAAAACAAAACAAAACGCAGAGATAAGTAAAAGTGCTGTATATTTCATGACTGATTTCAAGAAAATTATTATCACCTATGATTTGTGGTGATCAGCAGCCAAACGCTACTCTGGGAGTGGGCCCAGTTTGCCATCCCCCTCACCTGTGGGGTGGGTTTTACCTTGTGGCTCTGCCTTGCTGTGCCAATCTAGTTGGTTCTTGCCCTGGACCCATCATTGCTCCAGCAGGACAGTGTGGTGGCTAGACTGATCACCCTGATCTGGAGCTAGGTCTGACACTCCTTAGCTTGGTTCTTGCTTCTGGTACAGAGTCCCCTTCTATTTGAGCATTCCCCTATGGTTGTGATCTCTCCCTCATCTCCTCTGGGACACTAGCCATTCTTGCAGCCTGAACCTATGCAGAACATAGCAACTGACATTTTTGGAAGTGAAAATGGAAACCTTCAATCACTGGCAATAGGTGGTATGTCTGGTGTTGATGCTGCTGGTGACTTTATCCCTCTGAGATGTGGTCTGATATAATGAGAAATCTATTGAGGAGTGTCCCCCTCCAAATATAATATTAACTCCGGGTCCTTTCCTACAGCAGTTGAATGGGTTAGATAGGGGTTTGCACACTTATAGCTATATTAGGGCAAACCCCTAACTGGAGCACAGGGGGAGGAGTCTTTGTCCATGAGAATGTAGCCTTTTACATTCTAATGTACAATACAAGCTAGGGAAAGACAATAATCTGTTACTAGAAGGCAAATGACTATTCCCACACCTGTCTGAACCCCACGCTTCCCAAGGGAAGCCAAGACAATGCGGGTATGAATAGACCATCTAGTGAAAGGTGCTTGAAAAACCCTGTGAAAACTGTACACTAAGCAGACACTGGTATGAGATGCGGGAAGGGGTTTGTATGTGAGGCTGTGCAGAACTTTAGTTTACGTTGTCTGATGTAATGTCTCAAGAGAGACTTCTCCTTGCTTACAGAGCTAAAGCGACTTTGCTCTCCAGTAAGGAGCCACCTCTATGTTAGCATCTCTGTCATGCTGGAAATATGGATAAACATGGTAGCTCCTGATGTCCTCTGTCTCTCTGTGCTCATGAGACACTAAGCCATGTCTCCAAAGCATGATAAGGCGCAGCCTTCAGCTTTGCAGGCCTGTAGTCTTGTCTGTTAAATGGGAGAATCTAAAGTAGAATCCCCTGAGCCAGATGGCCTAACTGGGTCCTCAAGGCAAGGCATTAGTGAAGGTGGGAGTTTAACCCCTTCCCTGCCAATGGCTGGATTATTAGATTATGCTTTAAAGGTTTTTAAATGTGTCCATCTCTGTTCTTGCATACCAGTCCTATTCAAGCACATTGGTCAGTGCCAGTGCACAATTCTTTCAGGGAGATGGGTGTTTCATGTACCCACAGACTGGTTCCACTGTGAGATCACCAGTCACTCACTGCATGAACTGAACACTCTTTACAGTGGGGAAAATGGCTCAATTTTGGAATTTCTTCCGTATCACTCCTTGTGTGCCCTCAAGTGGGCATCGGGAGTGCAGACCTTGTGCTGAGCTGAGCAGAACCACCCCGGGGAAGGAATCCTACTTGCCCTAAATGGTCCATACTTGAGACGTGCACATTGTATTCTGAACAGAGGCTTGTCTGACGTCCCTGACAGGAACTGGAATATACTTAACTCCTCTTGGTGGAAAGATTTAAGGGCAGGACACCAGGGCTTAGTCTATCTCATGTCTTACCCTGTGGAAGTGAGAGATTCCTCTTCCTAGCATGGGGGCACAGCAGCCTTTACAGGAAGGGGAAGGAATCAGGCATTATCCTATAGGAACCACCCTGCCAATACACTTGATGTGGTGCTAGCTGGGGTTTGAGGTCCCTTCTCATCTCAACACCTGAAAGAGAGAGGGATGCTAGTGGGTGAGTGGAAGTGCACAGAGAGCTTTCTAGTGTGATTGGCTCCCTGTGCAGCGGGGGCCCAAGAACTGGCAAAGGATCAGTGGAGTGGGAGTGACTGTGGTGATCTGTTTCCCCATGGGAACCTTGAATGTAATTTGAATAAGAAAGGTGCTGCCTGGTTAAAACTCATACGCATGTCCTTGTTTTCTTCCGAGTGGGGAGCACACCAAATGAATGAATCGGGGAGCGGGGAACCAAAACCAACCAACAAACAAAGCCACCACCTCCCCAAGATGGAAACAAAGGAAAAAGAAAAGTAAAACAGTGCTGTATTTCATGACCGACTTTGAGAAAACATTTATCGCTTGTGATTTGCAGAGATCAGCAAACCAAAGACAACCTGTTACTATGTAGTTCCTTAATTACCGTGTGTGTACCTGGGCAAATATACATAGATTGCATAATTTTCGGTAGATTTGGGTATTTTCCCCTGTACATTGGTCCAAGTAAGTAAAAACCTAGCGCCTACAAAATCACACACACCCACACCCTTTGTGCCCACTTTATAAGTTAAAAGAAATGCTACCGATCTTTCCCACACACTCCTGCAACTCCTTTTGTGAAACAGATTAATAGATTCCATAGAATCATAGGATAGGAAGGGACCTCGAGCGGTCATCTAGTCCAGTCCCCTGAACTCAGGAGAGGAGTCGGGTTTTCTGAGTGCCCTTTCTGTAACCATTCAAATCAGTAGTGACACCATGGCAGCGACATCATTCACATTAGGTGAGGAGACAAAATAAAGAACGAACATACATGCCCAGCCTCGCCACTGTGATTAGATCTGAATGTAGCATATTTTAAACCCTCCTTTGTTCAAGCTTTGGAAAATGGCGACGAATGTCGGGGAGGCGGAGAGGGAGGGAGGTATCTCTCAGGGAACCGGATTGGTCATATTTTGTCGCAGTTTAGTACTTGAAACCGGGAAGGGAGGGGGCAGACTTTACAAAGCCACACAATAGCAGCCGCCCCCACCCCATGGGAAGCTGCTTTGTCGAAAGATTTATTATAAGGGAAAATATTCAAAAGACAAGTAGAAAATATATTGCAAAGAGATTCCTAATTTAACCAGCAGCACGCTGAGAGGCCCAGCAGCGTCAGGAAACGTGGGTTTCTAAAGCAGTTATGATTAGTGCTAGCCCTTAGCACTGAGTCTCCTAATCCTAAAGCTACCAAAAATATGTTGGAATATTTTGCCTGCCTAGCGCTGTCCCGTCCCAACCGCCGGATGCATGGACAGCAAAGAGCTTGGGAGGAGGGAAGGTGCAAATAACCCGCCCTTTTTCCTCAGCAGTTCTCAATCAGGTCGTACCCCAGGCAATATACGGAGACGTTCACTCACTCTCGCTACACAGTTGTGATTGTAATTCTAGCGAATATGTCTGGTCGTGGTAAGGGAGGCAAGGGTCTCGGAAAAGGAGGCGCTAAGCGCCATAGGAAAGTGTTGAGGGACAACATCCAGGGCATTACAAAACCCGCTATTCGCCGTTTGGCTCGTCGTGGGGGCGTGAAGCGCATTTCAGGTCTCATTTACGAGGAAACTCGAGGGGTGCTGAAGGTGTTTTTGGAGAATGTGATCCGAGATGCTGTTACTTACACCGAGCATGCGAAGCGGAAGACCGTGACTGCCATGGACGTTGTTTATGCGTTGAAGCGCCAGGGTCGTACTCTGTACGGATTTGGAGGCTAACCTGTGCCAGTAATTCTTTCAGAAAACATCTATAACCCAAAGGCTCTTTTCAGAGCCACCCACACTTCCATGAAAAGAGCTGTTGTGCTTGCGTGTTCCTTCTTCGATAGAGAAGCCTGGTCGAGCGATATCCGTGTTTAAGTTCATATTTAATCGAGCCAATTATCTGTACTGTACGAAGTGAAATTTTATAGAACGATTGCTTAAATTAGCCGGTTTTCAAGTTCTTTACTTTCCAACTGGGGAAGTACTTGCAGCACACACAAACACCAAGACTCAGTGAAAGCCACACACGGCTTAAAATTCATTCATGAGTACGCACCTACATGGGCCTGTCTGATCTCGGAGTCTTACACCTTCCATTTCAAAGGAAGGGATTGGCAATCTGGCCAGTAAAGCAAAAAGTGATGTTGTATGTTATTTTACGGGAGCTCTAACGATGAGGAACCTCCCACACCCAGGGCCTAGAAAATATTCGTGCATTAAGCTTTTTACAAAAAAAACCCCCCACCATTAAAATCCTAGACCAATAGCGGGCTGTTTTACCTTCCTCAAGGATAGCAGATTCTATGTACCTTTCCAAGCCTCTTAAAACATTAAAGCAGAGATACAGCTCTTTTTCGTGTAAAGATGGTGGCTCTTAAAAGAGCCTTTGGGTTTTTAGGTGGTTGCAAAAGGGGGGCTTTAAGCTCTTTCCCCACGGATACGCCGGGCCAACTGGATGTCTTTCGGCATAATAGTGACTCTCTTGGCATGAATAGCACAGAGGTTAGTATCCTCGAAAAGACCAACCAGATATGCTTCGCTGGCCTCCTGCAGGGCCATAACGGCCGAGCTCTGGAAGCGTAAATCGGTCTTGAAATCCTGGGCGATTTCACGCACCAGGCGCTGGAAGGGCAGCTTGCGGATGAGCAGCTCAGTAGATTTCTGGTAGCGGCGGATCTCTCGCAGGGCCACAGTGCCGGGGCGATAACGATGGGGCTTTTTCACTCCCCCAGTGGCAGGCGCACTCTTCCGGGCAGCTTTAGTAGCCAATTGTTTGCGAGGAGCTTTGCCACCAGTAGACTTACGGGCGGTCTGCTTGGTCCTAGCCATTCTGTATAGTCACTTCTCCAAAGTCTGAAAACAAGAGACAAATGAATGAAACCAGTGCGCTGACCGCTGTTTATAGACCAACTCTGCATCATGATTGGATGAGGAGACGACAACTCTCATTGGACTATTCAAAATACATTTTACTCCTTTCTCTTTCCAAATGTTCAGTGGGGAGGTGGTCAGAAAAAAAGTGGCTATGAGTTTATGAGATCCATTAATTATATTAGAATTAATAATATAATCGATCAGTCACTGAAGAAATACCTCCCTACAGCCACCCCCTCCACAACACTTCCGGGAGTACTACTGGCGTGCTGGAATCTGAGCTTTCTGTGAATAACGCGGGCTTTTCAAATGTATTTTGAATAGTCCAATGAGAGTTGTCGTCTCCTCCTCATCCAATCATGATGCAGAGCTGGTCTATAAAGAGCGGTCAGCGCACGCAATTTCATTTATTTGTCTCTTGTTTTCAGATTTAGGAGAAGTGACTATACAGAATGGCCAGGACCAAGCAGACCGCCCGTAAGTCTACTGGTGGCAAAGCCCCTCGTAAACAATTGGCTACTAAGGCTGCCCGGAAGAGCGCGCCTGCCACGGGGGGAGTGAAAAAGCCCCATCGTTATCGCCCNTAGAGAAGCCTGATCGAGCGATATTTGTGCTGTTTATATATTTGATCAAAGCAGTAAGTAGTCTGTTCTAGCTGGAAGTANTCCTTCTTCGGTAGAGAAGCCTGATCGAGCGATATTTGTGCTGTTTATATATTTGATCAAAGCAGTAAGTCTGTTCTAGCTGGAAGTGAAATTTTATAGAACTGCACTACTTTTCTCTGCATAAAATGTAAACTAGTACTTTACTTTCTACCTGCGGAAGTAGTTAATCACCTAAACCAGATGTCTTGATTTTATAGAGATAGGAGTGTGTGTGTGTGTGTGTGTGTGTGT
>QXTE01000159.1:3750717-3868489 GCA_003942145.1 Platysternon megacephalum
GCCATAACGGCCGAGCTCTGGAAGCGTAAATCGGTCTTGAAATCCTGGGCGATTTCACGCACCAGGCGCTGGAAGGGCAGCTTGCGGATGAGCAGCTCAGTAGATTTCTGGTAGCGGCGGATCTCTCGCAGGGCCACAGTGCCGGGGCGATAACGATGGGGCTTTTTCACTCCCCCAGTGGCAGGCGCACTCTTCCGGGCAGCTTTAGTAGCCAATTGTTTGCGAGGAGCTTTGCCACCAGTAGACTTACGGGCGGTCTGCTTGGTCCTAGCCATTCTGTATAGTCACTTCTCCAAAGTCTGAAAACAAGAGACAAATGAATGAAACCAGTGCGCTGACCGCTCTTTATAGACCAACTCTGCATCATGATTGGATGAGGAGACGACAACTCTCATTGGACTATTCAAAATACATTTTACTCCTTTCTCTTTCCAAATGTTCAGTGGGGAGGTGGTCAGAAAAAAAGTGGCTATGAGTTTATGAGATCCATTAATTATATTAGAATTAATAATATAATCGATCAGTCACTGAAGAAATACCTCCCTACAGCCACCCCCTCCACAACACTTCCGGGAGTACTACTGGCGTGCTGGAATCGGAGCTTTCTGTGAATAACGCGGGCTTTTCAAATGTATTTTGAATAGTCCAATGAGAGTTGTCGTCTCCTCCTCATCCAATCATGATGCAGAGCTGGTCTATAAAGAGCGGTCAGCGCACGCAATTTCATTTATTTGTCTCTTGTTTTCAGATTTAAGAGAAGTGACTATACAGAATGGCCAGGACCAAGCAGACCGCCCGTAAGTCTACTGGTGGCAAAGCCCCTCGTAAACAATTGGCTACTAAGGCTGCCCGGAAGAGCGCGCCTGCCACTGGGGGAGTGAAAAAGCCCCATCGTTATCGCCCCGGCACTGTAGCCCTGCGAGAGATCCGCCGCTACCAGAAATCTACTGAGCTGCTTATTCGCAAGTTGCCCTTCCAGCGCCTAGTGCGTGAAATCGCCCAGGATTTCAAGACCGACTTGCGCTTCCAGAGCTCGGCCGTTATGGCCCTGCAGGAGGCCAGCGAAGCATATCTGGTTGGTCTCTTCGAGGATACCAACCTGTGTGCTATTCATGCTAAGAGAGTCACTATTATGCCGAAAGACATCCAGTTGGCCCGTCGCATCCGTGGGGAAAGAGCTTAAAGCCTCCCTTTTGCAACCACCTAAAAACCCAAAGGCTCTTTTAAGAGCCACCACCTTTACACGAAAAAGAGCTGTATCTCTGCTTTAACTGTCTTGGAAAGGTACATAGAAGGTAAAACAGCCTGCTGTTGGTCTAGGATATTCGGGGTAAGCTTAATGCACGAATAGTCTCTTAAAGTGTTATATTCTCCTTTATTATCAGGAAATCCTNGCTAATTTAAGCAATCGTTCTATAAAATTTCACTTCCTACAGTACAGATAATTGGCTCGATTAAATATAAACTTAAACACGGATATCGCTCGATCAGGCTTCTCTACCGAAGAAGGAACACGCAAGCACAACAGCTCTTTTCATGGAAGTGTGGGTGGCTCTGAAAAGAGCCTTTGGGTTATAGATGTTTTCTGAAAGAATTACTGGCACAGGTTAGCCTCCAAATCCGTACAGAGTACGACCCTGGCGCTTCAACGCATAAACAACGTCCATGGCAGTCACGGTCTTCCGCTTCGCATGCTCGGTGTAAGTAACAGCATCTCGGATCACATTCTCCAAAAACACCTTCAGCACCCCTCGAGTTTCCTCGTAAATGAGACCTGAAATGCGCTTCACGCCCCCACGACGAGCCAAACGGCGAATAGCGGGTTTTGTAATGCCCTGGATGTTGTCCCTCAACACTTTCCTATGGCGCTTAGCGCCTCCTTTTCCGAGACCCTTGCCTCCCTTACCACGACCAGACATATTCGCTAGAATTACAATCACAACTGTGTAGCGAGAGTGAGTGAACGTCTCCGTATATTGCCTGGGGTACGACCTGATTGAGAACTGCTGAGGAAAAAGGGCGGGTTATTTGCACCTTCCCTCCTCCCAAGCTCTTTGCTGTCCATGCATCCGGCGGTTGGGACGGGACAGCGCTAGGCAGGCAAAATATTCCAACATATTTTTGGTAGCTTTAGGATTAGGAGACTCAGTGCTAAGGGCTAGCACTAATCATAACTGCTTTAGAAACCCACGTTTCCTGACGCTGCTGGGCCTCTCAGCGTGCTGCTGGTTAAATTAGGAATCTCTTTACAATATATTTTCTACTTGTCTTTTGAATATTTTCCCTTTTGATAAAATCTTAAAATAACGCGGCTTCCCGTGGGGGTGGCTGCTATTGTGTGGTTTTGTAAAGCTACCCCCCTTCAAGTACTAATCTGCGGCAAAATATGACCAATCGGGTTCCCTGAGAGATACCTCCCTCCCTCTCCGCCTCCCCGACATTCGTCGCCATTTTCCAAAGCTTGAACAAAGGAGGGTTTAAAATCTGCTACATTCAGATCTATTCAAAAGTGGCGAGGCTGGGCACGTATGTTCGTTCTTTATTCTGTCTCCTCACCTAGTGTGAATGATGTCGCTGCCACGGTGTGACTACTGATTTGAATGGTTACAGAAAGGGCACGCAGAAAATCAGGCTTCTCTTCTATTTCACAAAGGGAAAGCTGGGAGTGGGGTGGCTGGAAGAGACCCTTATCCTTGCTTTAATGTATAAAGTCGAAACAAAGGTTTCATGTTTGTGATTGTGGAAGGTCTAGATTTTGAATTACTCGGTCGAATGTACGGGGGAAACCACACATATACTGTATGTATGTATATATGTTATATTTGTCCAAGTAATTGGAAAGCTATTCCATATATATATTGCCCAGGCCCCAAGACAAAACAGTGCAAGTTCTACACAATAATGGGTTACCCTAACTTTGTTGATCTCTGCAAATCATAGGTGGTAATGATTAAATGTTTAATCAGTCATATAATATATCACCTTTTTTCTCCCAGTTACACACATGCTGCTGTGTAGTCTCTATCTGTCTAATCTTTTGTATATGCTATCCAACGCTTCCAGGTAAAATCAATAAATATAGGAATGAACTTGAAGGCCTCTGGCTTTTCTCCCTTATTGACTCTGCTTGGAGTAAGTTTTGTTTCTGGTTGGTTGGTTGGTTCATATTTGGCAGGTGTTTTGTTGGGTTTTTTTTGGTGCTGTGAAAAACACAAACTGTGACCCTACTTACCGATCATTTGGTCTTGTAATTATACGTGAAATACAGCAGCAGTTTTTCCATCCTCATCTTTTGTTTCTCTTTTCATGGATGTTTCAATTTGTTCTTTCAGAATTGCAGAGATTACAATATGAAATTAAACTGCACAGTAGAAATTGAGATGCATGTAGCTACACCAGATGGTTGTTTTGTTTGTGTATTGTTTCCTGTTTGCCTTTTCGAATATATTAAATATAGAAGATTAACTTTTATTTTATTTATTCAATTACTTATTTATAAAATATCAACATTATTATTAATATTACAATCTGATTCTGATAACAGAATAATGATTTTTAAGAAGAAGGTCTTTTCTCACAACTATCAAGATTTGCTAAAATAAACAAATACAATTCAACCAGCCATAAAATGAAAATAAAATAGAAATTTAAATGACTGACTATAAATCCCTTTCCCTTCCAGTTTCTCAAGTCATTCTCTTGCCTAGGCAAATTGAATGTATACATATATTTTTTCTCTCAAAACTGTACATTAATAATTAATAATTAATTTAATACCTAAAAACGTAGGTAATGTAGAGTTAAGGTTGCCAAGCATTACCTTCTGCTTTTCCAGAATTTGGAGAGTGGACAACCTGAAACCTCTGAAAACCAGAAAATGGTAAACTAAAGTTTATATTGCTCCCCTAATGCATCCCTAAAGCTTGAATTAGCCACTGGAAATGGTTCAATAATGATGATGCCTTAAAAAGTAAACATGAGAAATGAATAAGAGAATATGCTCATGTTTATGTTTGGTCGTCTTATCCTGGGGATTGTTAGCAGTCTGGTGGCATACATAACAGTGATCTCCAGGACTTAGTGGGGGGATAGGTGAAGATAATGGTCATAGGAATTTTTACGGCAAGAAAGAAGGGGTGGTAACATTTTGCAGGTTTGGCCTGTTTGGAGTATCGGCCACGTGTAGGTAACTCCTGTTGGCTATGCCTGAACTAAATCAAAGTTTTGCCTTAGTGAACAGAAGTTGTTAGACTTTATCATATAATGCTCATTGTGCTCTGTTCCCACCATTCTTCTGAAGCATCTATGAGTGTAGAGTGCTAGTATGTTTGTTATTAGCATTTTGGGACATCAATCAAAGAGTACACAATAAAGATTGTGTTATGTACCTTGACTTTTTAACTTCGGCTTTCAGAGGTTTAAGTTTACCAAACTTCCACAATGTGGAGGGGCACTAGGCAGTGCTGGGCAACCTGCATTAACAACGTTTTTGGATAGTAAATTTCCTTGTTTTATTAAAACATAATTTCTCAGCATCCTCATATTTTACAGACTCTCCCTCCACTTCTTCCGGTTCCTTGGCAATAGTTACCCCAGCCAGAGATGGCACTGGCTGCATATTAATCCCTTCATTATCTATGCATCATCTCAAGGACTTTTCACATGTCCAACACAGCTCAGCCTTTCCTCCCCAGCATGCCTCCCTACGTAGGAGCAGGCTGAGGAGTTCAGAAGCAGATACAGGAACAATGAAGGGGCTGACGTGCAGTCAGTAGCAGCAATTTTTGAAGTGGGACAGAAATTGGGGGGGGAGGGGGGCATGGCTGTAGTATTTTGGAAAGGGCAGAGTTGAACTTCCCTGTGTCACCCACTTCACACCTCCGACTCTCTAGATTCTCTTTGTGCACACAATTGACTGCATTGCTCTGACTTCCCCTTCCCTATAAGAGCAGCAGTATGGGGGGCTGTAGGATTAACCTGGAGCCTCTTACTGCTGGAGACAGAATGGAGCAGGAGGGGAGTTCTGTGTTGTTCCTGTGTTCGGAGACCAGTGGAGGGAAGGGGAGCCAGATACCCCTCCCAGCTTGGTGAGGCAGCCACGGGCAGGACATCTAGATAGCCTTATAGGTAGTGCTGGGGATGAGCTGATGATGTGGGTACCAATGATGTAAAGAAATGTAGGAGAAAAGTCCCAGAATTTTGACTGCTAGGTAAGAGATTAAAGTCCAGGATGTACATGGTAGCATTCTCTGAAATGCTTCCAGTTCCACGTGCAGGGCCAGTAAGACAGGCAGAACTGCAGGGTCTCAATGTGTGGATGAGGCAATGGCGTAGGGATGAGGGACGTAGGTTTATTAGAAACTGGGGAACCTTATGGGGAAGGAGTGGCCTATACAGGAGGAATGGGCTCCCCCTTAACCAAAAGGCAACCAGACAGCTGGCACATACAGTTAAAAAGAAGTGCTGAGAGAACACCGACAGGTGCAGAGGAGCACACGGTTTGAGTGGAGATGTCCCTTAGGGATGAATTTATTAAAGGGGGAACCCTGTATCCTAGTACAAAGGATAGGAAAGAAGTTGGTAAAGTACAGGTAGGAGGCAGTGAGGGACAGTCAAATGTAATAGAGTCCCATTTAAATATAACACATGAAGGAAAGCAACTGAATACTGACAAAATGTACAAATGCTTATATATAAATGCTAGAAGTCTTAATACCATGGGTGAACTAGAGTGCCTGGCATTGAATGAGAATATTGATATCATAGGCATCACTGAAACCTAGTGGATAAAGGATAATCAATGGGACATAGCAATACCAGGATATAAAATAGATAGGAATGACAACAGGGTAGGTTGCACTGGTGGGGGAGTGGAATTATATGTTAAAGAAAGAGAAGAGTCAAATAAGGTAAAAATCTTAAGTGATACAAACTGTACTATAGTATCTCTATGGATAGAAATTCCATGCTTGAATAAAAAGAGTAAAGCAGTAGGAATATACCAATGGTCACAGAGATTGTAAAATGCAAAGGGAGGCTAGAGAGAGGTTACAAAAGCAGAAAACACAATAATAATGAGTGAGTTCAACTATACTCATATTGACTGGGTGGGTAAATGTAACCTCAGACCATGATGCAGAGATAAAATTTCTAGATACTGTAAATGACTGCATCTTGCAGCAGCTAGTTCTGGAACCCACTTGGGGAAAGGCAATTTTTGATGTAGTCCCAAGAAGAGCAGAGGATCAAGAGGTAACTATAGCCGGACTGCTCAGTAATAGTGACCATAATGTAGTTAAATTTTACATCCTTGTAGTGGGGTTAATACCAAAAAACCACAGCCACAGAAACATTTAACTTTAAAAAAGGAAACTACACAAAAATGAGGACACTTGTTAGACATAAATTAAATGGAGCAGTCACAAGTGTTAAATGCCTGAAAGCAGCATGGGGACTATTTAAATATACCATAACAGAGGCTCAGACTAAATGTGTACCCCAAGTCAGAAAAGACAAGAGGATCAAAAGAATGCCACGGTAGCTAAACAACAGAGCAATGGAGGCCATTAGAGGCAAAAAGGCATCCTTTAAAATTTGGAAGTCAAATCCTAGTGTGGATAATAGAAAAAAAGGTGCACAAACTCTGGTAGGTTAAGTGTGAAAGTATAATAAGATAGGCCAGGAACGAATTTGAGAAGCAACTTGCTAAAGATGCAAAAAATTAACAGAAATAACTTTTTTAAGTACATCAGAAGCAGGAAGCCTGCCAAACAGGCACTGGGGCCACTAGATGACAAAGGTGTAAAAGGAGCACAGAGGGTATGTCTACACAGAAATTAAACACCCACTGCTGGCCCATGTCAGCTTACTCAGGCCCGTGGGGGTCGGTCTATATGGGGCTGTTTAATTGCAGTATAGACATTTGGCTCAGGCTTGAACCTGGGCTCTGGGATTCTCCCCTCTTCCTGGGTCTCTCTCTTGTCTCTCTAATATCCTAGGACTAACATGGCTACAACAACATTGCATGCAACAATGGAAGATATTGAATTTTGCCATTTGAAATGGAAATGTCATAACATGAAGCAAAAGGAAGAAAAACTTAACAGCAACATCTATTTCCTGAGTAAATTCAAGAAACAAAACATCATCCCCAGAGGTTTCACTACATAAAAACTCCAAATATGCTGAACAGCTCTGCAGAAGGACTTCGTCTACACTGCCACTTTACAGCACCACAACTTTCTTGCTCAGGGGTGTGAAAAAACACATCCCTGAGTGCTGCAAGTTTCAGTGCTGTAAAGTGGCATTGTAGGCAGTGCACCTTGTGGGGGTGTTTTTTTTTTACAGCTCTGGGAGAGCTCTTTAACGTTGCTAGCAAAGACATACCCTGAGAAACCATTTACTGCACCTCACATAATTAAACAAGAAATCATCACAGGCTCCCACACACTGGAGAAAAAAAACAATCTGGGAACCAACCTGGAAATCATGCAAAAATCCCAAAGCAACTATAGAAAGAAAAACAAAAATACCTGAAAACCAACACCAAAATGAAAAGTGGAAGCAACTACAACAACTCCACAACCCACAGAACACCATCTCGTGGAGAAACCATGGCACCAGAACCCACCACATGGACACTATGTGACACTCCAACATCATCAATTTATCAAGACTATCCCTAACTGGAGATGAATTATCTGTACTCTCCAAGGGACCGGACTTCTGCCCCACAACAGAAACTGTTACCATACTAACATGTGGAGAACTAAAAGAATTCTTCTGCCAACTCCACCTCAAAGAATTCTTTCAAAACAATGATGACACCACCCACAATAATCACATTTCCACCAACACTCATAAGAAAAAAGAATCATCTGACTGGACAATGGACACCCCACAGTTGATAAATCCACACTATTGATCACTAATTGCTCAGAAAAAAAAAGACTGTGAAATCACATACACCACAATCTCTCCACCATTGACAGGACAGCTATACAGTCCCTGAAATCCAATCAGCAAATAGTGATTAAACCAGCAGACAAAGGGGGTGCCATCATAGTCTTCAACCATGATGACTATGTTAACTAGGTCAACTGACAACTCTCTGAACTACCACCTATTATAAAGAACTCAAAGAAGACTACACCACAGAGTTTACCCAGGAAATAAAATATATCATCAAATACTTTCCCAAACAACTCCAAGAGACACTCTACAACCTCATCCCCCACAAACCCAACTCAGCAATCTTCTACATCAGTGGCTCTCAACCTTTCCAGACCACTGTACCCCTTTCAGGAGTCTGACTTAACTTGTGTACCCCCAAGTTTCACTTCACTTAAAAACTACTTGCTTACAAAATTCAATCAGTTGCACGCATACAAAATGGGAAATGACGCCCTAGGAAGGAGTACTGTGGAAAGGGATTTGGGAGTCATAATGGAGCTTAAGCTAATATGAATCAAGGGTGTAACACTGTTGCAAAAAAAGCGAACATCATTCTCGGATGTATTAGCAGGAGTGTTGTAAGCAAGACACGAGAAATAATTCTTCCGCTCTACTCCGCGCTGATTAGGCTTCAACTGGAATATTGTGTCCAGTTCTGAGCGCCACATTTCAGAAAAGATGTGGACAAATTGGAGAAAGTCCAGAGAAGAGCAACAACAATTATTAAAGGTTTAGAAAACATGACCTATGAGGGAAGATTGAAAAAATTGAATTTGTTTAGTCTGGAAAAAAGAAGACTGAGGGGGACATAACAGTTTTCAAGTACATAAAAGGTTGTTACAAGGAGGAGGGAGAAGAATTGTTCTTCTTAACCTCTAAGGCTAGGACAAGAAGCAATGAGCTTAAATTGCAGCAAGGGAGGTTTAAGTTGGACATTAGGAAAAACTTCCTAACTGTCAGGATGGTTAAGCACTGGTATAAATTGCCTAGGGAGGTTGTGGAATCTCCATCGTTGGAGATTTTTAAGAGCAGGTTAGACAAACACCTGTCAGGAATGGTCTAGAATAATACTTCGTCTTGCCATGAGTGCAGGGGACTGTACCAGATGACCTCTCGAGGTCCCTTCCAGTCCTATGATTCTATGATTCNACAGTCCCTGAAATCCAATCAGCAAATAGTGATTAAACCAGCAGACAAAGGGGGTGCCATCATAGTCTTCAACCATGATGACTATGTTAACTAGGTCAACTGACAACTCTCTGAACTACCACCTATTATAAAGAACTCAAAGAAGACTACACCACAGAGTTTACCCAGGAAATAAAATATATCATCAAATACTTTCCCAAACAACTCCAAGAGACACTCTACAACCTCATCCCCCACAAACCCAACTCAGCAATCTTCTACATCAGTGGCTCTCAACCTTTCCAGACCACTGTACCCCTTTCAGGAGTCTGACTTAACTTGTGTACCCCCAAGTTTCACTTCACTTAAAAACTACTTGCTTACAAAATTCAATCAGTTGCACGCATACAAAATGGGAAATGACGCCCTAGGAAGGAGTACTGTGGAAAGGGATTTGGGAGTCATAATGGAGCTTAAGCTAATATGAATCAAGGGTGTAACACTGTTGCAAAAAAAGCGAACATCATTCTCGGATGTATTAGCAGGAGTGTTGTAAGCAAGACACGAGAAATAATTCTTCCGCTCTACTCCGCGCTGATTAGGCTTCAACTGGAATATTGTGTCCAGTTCTGAGCGCCACATTTCAGAAAAGATGTGGACAAATTGGAGAAAGTCCAGAGAAGAGCAACAACAATTATTAAAGGTTTAGAAAACATGACCTATGAGGGAAGATTGAAAAAATTGAATTTGTTTAGTCTGGAAAAAAGAAGACTGAGGGGGACATAACAGTTTTCAAGTACATAAAAGGTTGTTACAAGGAGGAGGGAGAAGAATTGTTCTTCTTAACCTCTAAGGCTAGGACAAGAAGCAATGAGCTTAAATTGCAGCAAGGGAGGTTTAAGTTGGACATTAGGAAAAACTTCCTAACTGTCAGGATGGTTAAGCACTGGTATAAATTGCCTAGGGAGGTTGTGGAATCTCCATCGTTGGAGATTTTTAAGAGCAGGTTAGACAAACACCTGTCAGGAATGGTCTAGAATAATACTTCGTCTTGCCATGAGTGCAGGGGACTGTACCAGATGACCTCTCGAGGTCCCTTCCAGTCCTATGATTCTATGATTCCAAAATCAGACATAAAAATACAAAAGTGTCACAGCACACTATTACTGAAAAATTGCTGACTTTCTCATTTTTACCATATAATTATAAAATAAATCAATTGGAATATAAATACTGTACTTAAATTTCAGTGTATAGTATATAGAGCAGTATAAACAAGTCATTGTCTGTATGAAATTTTAGTTTGTACTGACTTCGCTAGTGCTTTTTATGTAGCCTTTTGTAAAACTAGGCAAATATCTAGATGAGTTGATGTACCTCCTGGAAGACCTCTGCGTACCCCCAGGGGTACATGTTTCCCTGGTTGAGAACCATTCTTCTACATGTTTCCCAAGATACACAAACAAAGAAACCCAAGCAGGCCCATCATATCTGGCCACGGCACTCATACTGAAGGAATATTGGGACTCATAGAAACCATCCTCAAATCACTCTCCCCACAAAAGGCTACCTTCTTCCAGGACACAACCAACTTCTTCCAGAAACTCTGCAACATTAACAGCCTACCTCAGAACACTATTCTTGCCACCATGGATGTCACCTCCCTTTACAACAACATCCCTCACAAGGACCCCATGATTGACTGCCATAAATATCTACAAGATAATGGATAACGCTCAGATATCCACCCCAAACACATCTCCAAACTCACCCATTTCATCCTCACCCATAACAGTTTTACATTCAACACTTTGTCCAAACCATGGGAACAATCTTGGGTATTAGGATGGTTCCCCAATATGCAAACCTTCTCTAATGCACCACAAAACCAATGATATATTTGAGATATATCGATGTTATTTTCATCATCCAGACAAATGCCTTAACTTTCTCATAAATTTCCACCACAACTTCAACAACTGCTCTCTCTCCATTTTAACTCTCTGTAGAACACTCCCACACTAGCATCAACTTCATGGACACCACAAAAATAGCTTCAACAATGGAATCCTACAAACAAACTATATACAAGAAACTCATGGATCACCACACTTACCGACACAGATTGACTAACCACCCCAAACACACCAAGACTTATGTTATCTACAGCCAGGCACTCAGATACCACAGAATATGCTCTGAGGAGAAAGTCCAGGATATATACCTTAACACCCATAAAACTGCCTTCACCAAACATGGACCCTCTACCAGAGAAGTAGATTGCATCATGGAATGGACCATCCAAATACCCCCAAGAGAAATTGCTTTAATATGGAAATAAAATTCCCTTTGACTGCACACCCCTGGTTGTCATTTACCAACCCACACTGGAACCCATATGGGGCATCATTAAACAGTTACAAACCATACTCAATGGGGACCACATCCTGAAATAAATGTTTCCTGAACCCCCTCTTCTGGCCTTCAAACAACCCCTAACCTCTCCGAGCTCATCATCAGAAACAAGCTCCCCATAGACCAGGACATAGCAACTCAAAGTAGCACCAGACTCTGCCAGAACAACAGATGCAAAACCTGCAGACATATCTCCACTGCTACAATGATCAACACCCCCCCCCCACACACACACACACCTTTCCAGATCCTTGGGTCCTATGCATGCCTATCACAACATGTGGTGTACCTCATCCTATGCACTAAATGCCCCAATAAGAACTGTGTGGGTGAAATCAGACTATCACTATGCTTTTGAATGAGCTCACACAGAAAAATGGTAAAAGACAAAAACACCATATTACCTGTGGGTGAACACTTTTCACAAAGAGATCACTCTATATCTGACCTCTCAGTCCCCATCCTCAAAGGAAATCTGCACAACACTTTCAAAAGATAAGCCTGGGAACTTACATTCATAATTTTTCTAGACACTTTTCAATTTTTCAGTAATGGATTGAATAGAGACACTGGATTTATGGTTTATTACAATAATCTATAACCCACTACTTGTCTCTGCCCAGCTTCCTCCCCCCCTCCCCCCGTTTCCCCCCTATGACTGGAGAGGCGTTAACTGGCCACTTCACCTTGAATGGTCCCTTGAAATATCTGCTAACTGCTTATGCTAAACAATCTGTTCCATCTTGTATTTAGCTGTGACATTTCCCAGACCTGAAGATGATCACTGTGGCTCAAAAGCTTGTCTCTCTCATCAAAAGTAGTTGATCCAATAAAAGATATTATTAATAATAGTTGTCATGTAGGGCTGTGCTGGCCCCTCAGAACTCAGAAGCTGTGCGACCACAGATCTAAAGGGCAAAGATTGGGAAAAGGGCAGTACTCCTACCCATAACTCATGCAACCCCCTCGCCGTCTGCAACACTCCAAAGCTCCTCTCCCACTTTTATCTACCTCAGTCTCCAATCCATGTACTTCCCCACCACTGCTCCAATTTATTCTCTCTTTTATTCCCTTTGCTCCACATTTCTCTGACCTCCTCCACATGCTTGTTGCTCTGAGCCCCTACACTCCCGCCCCCAAACTCAGCTACCAATTCCACCCTCCTTGACACTCCATGCCGCTGGTAAACCTGGAGGGGCTATGGGAAGAGGGAGGGTGGTGGGCCTTCGAGAAGTGCATGTAACAGCTGAAGGCAGGAGAGTGTAGACTCAGGCCTGGTCTACACTTAAAATATAGGTCAATGTAGGTACAACTCCCAGGGCTGTGAAAAATCCAAACTGCTCAGTGTTCTAGCTATACTGACTTAACCCCTGATCTAGATGTAGCTAGGTTGGTAGAAGAATGCTTCCATCAACTTTACCTACCATTACTTTTGCGGGGGGAGGGGGGAGGTGCCCCTGGGAGAGTTCCTAAACTGATGGGAAAACCTCTTCCATAACTGTAGTCTGTGTCTACACTATGGGGTTATGTCAGCATAACTATGGCACCTTAGCTGTGCCACTATACTTCTCATAGTGTAGACATGGCCCCAGAGTCCCTACATGTGGATTAAGGGCTTGGCTACACTGGCAAGTTACAGCACACTAAAGCCGCGCACAGCGCTGTAACTCAATACCCGTCCACACTGGCAAGGCACGTACAGCGCTGTATCTCTGGAGATACAGCGCTGCTTGTACTCCTCCTCCGCCAGAGGAATAAGGAGAATTGCGCTGCAGCGCAAGTGTAGCCGCCCAATGCGCACTGATTGGCCTCCAGAAGTATTCGGCAGTATCCCACAATGCCTGTTCTAGCCATCAGTTCGAACTCTACTGCCCTGGCCTCAGGTGACCAGCCGTCAGACCCACCCTTTAAATTCCCCAGGAATTTGAAAAATCCCCTTCCTGTTTGCTCAGCCAGCCAGGTGTGGAGTGCTATCAGCGAATCTTTCCAGGTGACCATGCCTCCACGCGCCAGGCGAGCCCCAGCATGGAGCAATGGCGAGTTGCTGGACCTCATCAGTGTTTGCGGGGAGGAAGCTGTCCAGTCCCAGCTGCGCTCCAGCCGTAGGAATTATGATACCTACGGGCAGATATCAAGGGCCATGATTGAAAGGGGCCATGACCAGGACGCTCTGCAGTGCAGGATTAAGGTGAAGGAGCTGCGGAATGCCTACCGCAAAGCCCGCGAGGCAAACAGCCGCTCGGGTGCTCCCCCCATGACCTGCAGATTCTATAAAGAGCTGGATGAGATACTTGGGGGTGACCCCTCCTCCATGCCGAGCACCACCATGGACACTTCAGAGCGGGTGGTGGAGGAGGAGGACGAGGAGGAAACCGGGAGTCAGGGTGCTGGGGCGGTTGGAGACACCCCGGACTACCTGGGTCCATGCAGCCAGGAGCTCTTCTCGAGCCCGGAGGAAGCTAGCCAGTCGCAGCAGCCGGTACTTGGTGGAGGACAAACTGGTGGAGGACAAACTGAAGAGCGTGTTCCCGGTAAGCGCTTTATTTTTTGGGAAGGAAGATTTTCGGGAGAGGAGGGTTAGGGCTGCATGCATGCCTAGATGTGGAATAGCGCATTGATGTGGTCTATCACTTCGCGGTAATCGGCCGCGGTAATCTCTTCGAAAGTCTCATCCAGAATGTGGGCAATGCGCTTGCGCAGGTTTCTTGGGAGAGCCACCGTGGTCCTTGTCCCAGTCAGGCTAACGTGTCCGCGCCACTGTGCCGCGAGGGGCGGGGGGACCATTGCTGCACACAGTGAAGCTGCATATGGGCCAGGGCGGAAGCCGCATTGCAATAGAAGACCCTCCCTTGCTTCCCAGGTCACCCTCAGCAGTGAGATATCTTCCAGGACGAACTCCTGTGGAAAATTTTGGGACAGTGTTCAGTGTAGGTGCCCCCTGCAGCTGTTGGCTCTCCCCAAGGCACAGAAACCCAGAAGACAGTGCAGCCCAGAAACAATCAGTCCCCCTTACTCACCATTTTGGGGCTCCCGTGGGTTATGTCCGCTCTCTTTGGGACAGGAAAATTATGCTATTGTGTACACTGTGTGTGCCCTCCTCAAGTGCGGGGGAATGATTACTCTGTCTGGTTTAAACAATGCTGCCTCTGTTAAGTGTTGCATTTTGCCTTTGCAGATGCAACCTTGAGACCTCAGCCGTCCGTGTTTACACCTGCTCAAAGACTGCAAAGACTCCGGAGGAGACCGCGGAAAAGCAAGGAAGACATGCTGCACCAAGTCATGCAGCAGTCTGTTAAAGAAAATCAAAAAGCCCAGGAGTGGAGGGAGAGAGCGCAGGAGTGGAGGGAGACAGAAAGCAGGATCCGCCAGGAAAACTCATCGCACCGGCGGCAGGCCACACAGCACCGGCAGCAAAGCACGGATAGGCTGATAACCATCATGGAGCGCCAAGCAGACTCTATCCAGGAGCTCGTAGCCATGCAGGCGGAGCACTACCGCGCCCGCCCCCCCATGCAGCCCTTGCCCCAAAACTCGTTACCTTGTGCCCCCATGTCCCCTCCAACCCACTTTCCCCAACGTGCGGGTTCTTACCGCCAACTGCTGCCTCCAACACCGGTATCTTCACCACCCAGCTCTGAAAACTACGACCCTTACCCCCTGCACTCAACCCCCATCACCATGCAGTATAGACATGAAGTGCAGCCCTCAATGCAAAGCAACGGAGACAGGACATACGCAGATCTCTGATTGTACCATTCCCCATCCCAACCCCACCCCACCCCATTGCCCTTTCTTGATTCCCAAACAGTTGTTTCTTTCAATAAATTTATTTTCTTTTCAATAAATGGATATTTTGGTTTTGAAAACATTCTTTATTATTGCATAAAGTAAAAGATCCATTAGGCCAGGAACCAGGCACTGCAAATCAGTGAAGCAAACACAGATTCCTACCAACATTGTAACCACAGGGCACCAGACATTACTGCTGGCTTTCAGCCTCAAATTGCTCCCTCAAGGCATCCCTAATCCTAGCAGCCCCGTGCTGGTCCCGTCTAGTAGCCCTGCTCTCTGGCTGTGCAAATTCAGCCTCCAGGTGTTGAACATCGGAGGTCCATGCCTGCCTGAATATTTCACCCCTCCCTTCACAAATATTATGGAGGGTACAGCACGCGGATATAACCGCGGGGATGCTGTTTTCTGCCAAGTCCAGCTTCCCATACAGAGATCGCCAGCGGCCCTTTAAACGGCCAAAAGCACACTCCACAGTCATTCGGCACCGGCTCAGCCTGTAGTTGAACCGTTCCTTGCTACTGTCAAGGCACCCTGTGTAGGGTTTCATGAGCCACGGCATTAGCGGGTAAGCGGGGTCTCCAAGGATCACAATGGGCATTTCGACTTCCCCTACTGTGATCTTCCTATCGGGGAAAAAAGTCCCGGCCTCCAGCTTCCTGAACACGCCAGTGTTCCGAAAGATGCGTGCATCATGCACCTTTCCGGGCCACCCTGTATTAATGTCAATGAAACGCCCACGGTGATCCACTACCGCCTGGAGTACCATAGAGAAATACCCCTTCCGATTAACGTACTCGGAGGCTAGGTGCTCCGGGGCCAGAATAGGAATATGCGTCCCATCTATTGCCCCTCCACAGTTAGGGAAACCCATTTGTGCAAAGCCATCCACAATGTCCTGCACGTTACCCGGAGTCACGGTTCTTCTGAGCAGGATTTTATTAATGGCCCTGCAAACTTGCATCAGCACGATTCCAACGGTCGACTTTCCCACTCCAAACTGGTTCGCGACCGATCGGTAGCTGTCTGGAGTTGCCAGCTTCCAGATTGCAATAGCCACCCGCTTCTCCACCGGCATGGCGGCTCTCAATCTCGTGTCCTTGCGCCGCAGGGTGGGGGCGAGCTCCTCACACAGTCCCATGAAAGTGGCTTTTCTCATCCGAAAGTTCTGCAGCCACTGCTCGTCATCCCAGACTTGCAGGACGATGTGATCCCACCACTCAGTGCTTGTTTCCCGAGCCCAGAAGCGGCGTTCCACGGTGCTGAGCATGTCCGTGAATGCCACAAGCAATTTCGTGTCGTACGTGTTACGTGACTCGCTATCCTCGTCGGAATCCTCGTCGGACTCCTCACTGTCACTTTGGATCTTAAGGAACAGCTCGACTGCTAAACGTGACGTGAAGGCGAGACTCGTCAGCATACTCCTCAGCAGTTCGGGCTCCATTTCCCGCAGACCGAAACGGAGCACACAGATCGCGCTGCACAAAAGCCGTTAAAAGATGGTGCCAAATGTGGACGGAAACACAGGGATTGCTGGGATGTGAAGCGATGCATCACGGGGCGTTGGGACAGGACCCAGAATGCCCCGCGCCCACCGCCCCCTTCCCACAAGCCACCGCACCAAAGTGGCGTGAAAATGGGAAGAGGTGCTCTGTGGGATAGCTGTCCATAGTGCGCTGCTCCCAATGCCGCTGCAAGTGCCGCCAATGTGGCCACGACAGTGCGCTGGCAGCTGTCAGTGTGGACAGACTGCAGCGCTCTCCCTATTCAGCTGTATGAAGGCAGGTTTAACTCACAGCGCTGTACATCTGCCAGTGTAGCCAAGCCCTAAGTGTCTGGGGAAGGGGCTTTACACATCCATCTGCAGTTTAGGAGGCTGGCTGGTGTGTGAAGTGGCCCATTCATTTCAAGGGGATGTTCTTAGATGAATACAAACTCCTCAGGGAGAAGAACAGAGCCTGAAACAATAGCTTTGAGAGGTGTGAACTGCTCCATTTAATGGCTATTCTCATTCTCCTTACCCCAGTGTCAGTATTTGTAGCAACTGCCATGTAATGAGCATGCCTGTTCTCAACTCCCCAACCTGTCCAGGGCTGTGTGACTGTTCTGTTCCACTCATCCAACAAGTCTATTCCCAGTTCCTGATACCAGACTGAATTTTGTGCCTGTTCCATGCACCGAGCCTGAACATTTTTCAGCTCCCCACCCTGTCCAATTCTGTGTGCCTCTGCCATGGATCAACCCTGCCTATTCCCAACTCCCTACCGTGGTCTCAATATCATGTGCCTGTGCCATGCACTGAACCTTCCTGTTACCATTGAGGACAGACTACGAGTATTGTGGGGAGAAAAATGTTATAGCTTCTCTTCACTAAGCCAAACACCATATTTAAATTGGACTTGCCAAACACAAGTTACCTATCCCTTCCCTATAGGATCTAGATCCTCAGGGGTCTAATACCTTTCATTTCCATTGATTCTGATGGAAGTCAGGAGCCTAAATAGTTAGGAACCTAAATACCACTGAGGATAAGGCCTATATGACCACTTTAGCTTCTCCGCATAACCAGAGTTGCCAGATACATCTGACTGAGCCCAGTATCAGACTGTCATGAATATTACCAGACTGCCAACATCTCCACAGCAAAAATACACCATTAGATTCCTCTACAGAACGGCCTCGGTACAAAGAGGAAGGATCCTCGTTAGACAAACATCCACCTCTTTTTGTAGCTCAGTGGCAGCTGTAGTAACATGCTGTAACTAATCCCCACCCAAATGAATACAGCTAGCTTTACCGCAATGAAAGACAGTTATAGTGTATGGAGATAATGGATGTAATACAAATCTGTGGGACAAACAACCACCACACAACACTAAAAATGGCACATGTTAGTCATTTGTCAATCAAGTCTTCTTAGTGAGGACCAGCCCTTGCTGAGCCACTCTGACATTTTAATTCCACTGTCTACTACCAGGTCAAAGGAAAGAATATTTTCTTAGGTATTCCCCAAATCTTCTCATTATGGTGCAGCCCTGACTGACCATACTTACTATTCAGCCCTAGTGGCCATTAACCAGAAGAGGTTCCTGAACTTAAGGTGGTGGCTTGGTGGTGGCAGCGGGGGCGAAAGAGGGGGAGGAAGGGTTGAAGATCTTCCTAGATGCGTGGGTCTGGGTTCATTATTATGAGGTGTTGCTATTACCCACTGCACAAATGGAAACTGAAAGACAGATCAATATGCGAATGTGAAGAAGACATCCAAACCATGGAAATGCTAATGAACCACTGCCCTCTAAGATACTTCTTCAGAGGAACAACCTTGATTCATTCCATCTCTGCAGAAGCCATAGAGTGGTTGACAAACTTGGATGTTGAACTTTAATGTTGCTTTTCAAATTGCCATATGAAAGAAGAAGATTCCTAGTGATTATTGCCAGCTTCAAGAAGGCAAAGTCAAGGTTACAACGTGGGGCTTGTGTGGCCCTTAACTCTGAATAGACTGGTTTTCAGATGTTTAATTTGTGTTACATTTATGTTACATTGTGTTAAATTTTATTTACTGGTTTTCAGAGGTTTAAGTGTCAGTGCATTTGACATTCTAGAAGGGTATAAAGCACTGCTGGTCAACCTTACTTTGTATTAACAATGTTTTGGGGCAGTAAATTTCCTTGTGTCTTTTGGGGAATTGGTGATAGTGAGGGTGCATGACTGAGGGGCACCTGTGATGGAGGAGGGGAATGAGGTTGTCCTTGGGAATACTTCACTGCCATTCATCTATCAGTTTTGGCCTCCATCTGGCCCCTCATTCCCCTTACAGGGTTGGAGAGAGAAAGGAGAGGAGGGATAGTGGTAACCAATAATAAGGAGAGAAGACCCAGACTTCTTTCTGCACTTTGGGGCACTTTTATAAGCAGCTAATTTTGGGGGGGAAGATGGGCTGTATCTCAGAAAGCCCTGGGCCAAGTGATTTTGAATTTGTGACACAAACACTACCGGGATCTCTGTTGCACACCTGGGCGCGACTTTCCATTCCTCAGCTACCAGGTCGCACCTTCTTCTGTTTCCTCACTGTCCCTAGTAAGCTTCAAGGGGCCATGAGTGTAGGGATATTAAAGAAGGTACTAACAGTGATTCCCTCAAGTGACAGTGACCCCCCACAATTTGTCCCCCACACTTTAAAATCCAACAGTTTCACCAAGTACAAAAATCTCTTGGGTCTTCTGTTAAAACTTGTAAGCTACTGTCTGTAGAAACCATTGATTGTATCTGTCCTGGGTATTACTATGTAAAACTTACAAACAAGTTAATTGACTTTGTTCTTCAAGTGAACACTATGTTACCACCCCTGCTGTGAGCCTTAAGCCGTTAAGTGACTTTCACTTCATTGTAACAGCAATGGCTCCTAGGAACAGATCCCCACCCTCTGTGATTAAATGGAATGTATGTTGATGAATGCTTGATGTACATGAATGGTTAGGGAGGTGCCAGCCTAGAAAGGGAGTATCCATCGGCCGAAGAATGTGTCAAGTGGACCACCAGACAACCCCCGAAGGGTAAACTGAGATCCACCCCATCACCTGGAAGGATGAGAAACACAAACTTTGGACAGTGTGGAGCCACCAGGAATGTGCCATCTGCTGATTGAGTCAGCAACAGCAGGATGAAACAGCTCTCATAGACTAACATAGGAATTAATTCCCATAAGAATGGTCTCTCAAGACTGAGGACTTTGAGTCTCTGGTTCTGCTGCCAACCTCCAGGAGCATCAGGTGCGCACCTGACACGGACTCGGCTCCACTCTTGTGTACAGGATACCTGGCCAGTATTCTGTCACAAGCAACTTCTAGGCTGGTAACTATAACACCTATACAAAACTTGAATGAATGATTGTGTGAATGAATATATATATATATGGGTGTATAAAGAATAAGTAGTGATAGGAATAAGTAGTTAAACAATGTTGTTTACTGTTATCTTTTGTTTTATTATGGTATTTACATTAAATGTGACAAATGTCTTGTCCCCTTTAATAAGATCCTGCTGGTTTTTATTGGTCTAATATAATTGGTATAACATGAGTAGGAGGGAAGGTGGTGGTGGTGGTGGGGTGAGAAATGCATGTACTAACTGGAGGCAGGATGTGGGAGGAGGCTGGAGGTCCAAAATCCCTACCCTAAAATCTGGGTGTAATGCTTGGGGAAGGGGCTCTATAACCATTCTGCATCATAGAACATTCAGAGGTGTGTGAAGAAGTCCATTTATCTCAATGGGATTTTTCTCCGATGAAGGAGAGCACCTCATGGTTATGAATGAAGCCTGAAGCAGTAGCTTTGAGATATGTGCGCTGTTTTATCCATCTCAGTGGTTCTTCTCATTCCTCTTCCTTTTCTCCTCAGAAAGGAATTCTAGAGGAAACAACAGCTTGCGGACATGTGAACTCTCTGTAAGCAGAGGTGTTATAGAATGTATAGTGAAATAATTTTTGAAATATTTCTAAACTTGTCCTTGGTATCAGTTAATAGCTGAACTCAGTTATAAAAATTATTTATATAAATAAATATAGCTGAGTCCAATTATATAAATTTTATTAAGGGTTGAAACCCTATTTTTTCCCCCATAGCTCTGCACTGGAAGTTAAAACCACTAGAAAATGTTAGCAGCTCTTCTTTTTTTTTTTTTTTTTATGAGCACCCCTCGAAGTAACCCCTAATTTACCCCATTATCTCTATCCCTGGTCGTCATGAGGCACAATGATTTTCAAAACAACCTAAGCATGCAAGTGGAATTTAGAACACTTGGAATTTTGGTTCTTAAATAAAATAAAAGGTTTACAGAACTGATGAATGGGGAAGACAACCTTTCTCTACCTTTCTGGAGAGGTGGCTTTGACACTAGGGCTTCAGACCACCAAGATGACAATTCTGCTAATTATACAAAAGACATTGCTGATTATCCCATGGAAGCTGCATACCCTGAATAAAAACGAGGAGTCCTTGTGGCACCTTAGAGACTAACAAATTTATTTGGGCATAAGCTTTCATAAATTTGTTAGTGTCTAAGGTGCCACAAGGACTCCTCGTTGTTTTTGCTGATACAGACTAATACAGCTACCACTCTGATACCCTGAATAGTTACCAGTTAGTTGGGGGGCAATTTGAGGTCAGTTAGTCCAGGGCACATGTTCTTGTATTGGAAGGCAATATGTCAGTGGTTGCAGGGGCTCATGATCAAGGTGTGAAATGTGCTCAAGATCATGTGAGTGATTTGAATTGTTGGGTTTCTTGAACTGTGTAGGAGCTATATATTGAACAGGTATGCCCATTCTGTACCCTCCCAACTGCTGAATTAATTAATAGAAAATACTATCACTCAGTAATGAACCAAGCGTTAGTGGATCATAGTGACTGTTTCCTAGGTATTGGGGGCATGCAAAGTGCATATAAACTTTAGGACTTTTCAGGAGTAGGAAGGGAGGAACTTTCAATGCCACAGAATTATTAATAAGTACCCATAATCATGATTCTTTGAGACACTACATACCCCTTATTTCCTTAAGGCATGAAACCATATATTAACTACACAGACCCTGGCTAGCAGCAGTTGAATTATACACTCAGAAGACACAGGAAGGCAGAGCATGCACTGGGAGCTTAAAGTAAAGCGGGGTTTCTGCTAACACTACAATGATAGAAATTAGGGCATCAGGGAGGTTTCCCTTTAATATTCTACTCAGCATTTGTGAAAACTGTTTAACAGACTATGGATTGATGTGGTGTTTGGACTCTCATTGCAAAATATACACAGCTGGATAGACAAGAAATGTCACTGGATATTGTGAAGTCTGTCAGCACCAGGCAAGCAAACCTAATCAGAGATAATTTGCACACCAATCTTGCTAGGTCCAGTGATATAAGAGATGAATGAAGTTGAGCCCTGAAATAGGTGTTTCTGGTGTTGGTTTGATTTATGCAATGACTTTCTTTTTATCATCTTGAATGTAATATGAATTGATATGCTTTTGGGTGAGAGATTATGGAACAATGAGAATGCAAAGAGAGAAATACAGTCCTGCAAGCAAACACCTTTATTTGACTCAAAACAACTGATCAGCTGCAATAAGTACCCAACAAAAATCCATATATAAAACATTATTTAGGGACAATTAACTGGAAATGCATGTCCTGTGGCTTTCCATTCTTTTTGTCCTGGTCACTGATAGGGTGGAATTGAAACAGAATTGAGACAAAAACAAACAAAAAACGTAGAATCATCTGCTTTTGATATGATAGGACATACATGTTTGTCTTCAAAGTCACAGTCAGCATTCTGAGTGATAGTTTCATGCTGGTTTTCCCGGATTTTAATATAATCAACGGATCGTCTCACGCTTTCCCACATCAGCTGCAGAAGGGATAGTTGTCTCGCTTGTATATGGAGGCCAGGCAGGGGGCAGGAGGAAAGGAGAGGAGAAACAAAGCCCTTGTTTTTTGAGCAGGCAGTCATTCTGCAACCACTTAAAATCACTGAAAATGTATTGTTAATACAGAAAAAATACCAGGCATTCAGAATCTGAGTATTTTTGAGCGGATGAAAACAATATAGCCTCCTGGAACATGTGAGTGCTGCTGATCTTTTGAATACGTGTGTATTAAATTAATTCTCCATGTTGCAGCTTTGGAAAATGGCGGTGAACGCTGGCGAGAAAACAGGGGTAGAATAAAATGTGTCAGAAGCTGATTGGTCAGAATTTGCTGCAGACTCCAAAGAGCTGAATAAGGCTGCTACAATTATGTAAATCAGATCTGTTCATCTCACCAGGAATATTCGCTTCAGGAGAAATGCTGCCTTCGCGCTGTATCCTGTATTGGTCCATTTAAACTATGTGGAAACATCAGCACCGCCAACAAAATGTTTTAGAGAGAAAAGGCGAGAAAGTGTACACTATCAATTGGTTGGCTTGTAAAACAGCTTCATCAGTCCACCAGAAAACGAGAGAAGAGGGAAAGACAACAACGAATTACTATAATACAAACTGTTTGAAATCAGTTCTTGTGTTAAGTAATGTAGCTACCGAGACATCCAGTATTGTCGGTAATGGGTTTCCATTGCAGTTATAATAATCATAGGTTTCAGTATCCTAAATTGGACATTATTTTCTCTGAAACTATTCTAGAAATGTGAACTTTGAGTTTATTGCACGTTTGGCGGAGTCTAAACTGACCCAGAGACAACGGAATGTTGGAAGGTGGGGGAGAAGCACAGGGAACAGTGCCAATAACCTGCTTGTTTCCTTTAGTTTTTAATCAGGTCTGAATTCAAGGAATATAAAGAGAGGCATTGCAGGCCTATACGCATTAAACGTTTTTCTGTGTATTTTGATAGTTTTGTACAAACAAATTATAACTGACTTTGTATTTTGATTCACACTGTCTGGTCGTGGTAAAGGTAGTTCGGGAGTAGGGAAAGGAGCTGCTAAATGCTAGAAAGGTGCTGAGAGAGCAAGCATTCAGGGTATTACTAAAGTCTATTCGTCTCTAGCTACGCGAATGATCTATGAAGAGACCCCTGGGGTGCTCAAGGTTTTCATTCAGGATGCAGTCAGTCACTTACATTGAGAGCGTGCCAAGCAAAAAAACTGTGACGGCCATGGACGTGGTCTATGGCTGCCTTAAAGCGCCAGGGATACACACTGTATGGATTTGAAGGTTAAAATAATTTTGGTAATAACATCTACAACACAAAGGCTCTTTTGTGTTGTAGTGCCTTCATATATATATAGTTGTACATAGAAATACTCAGATATAAAATCTAGTTCTGTTTAATAATTATGGAAAGGCTATCCAGAGAGATTCATTTTAACCAAAAGTTGTATATCTGAACTTAAAAGTCAAAGTGTTTTAAAGAAAATGGGTAAAAAAATCTAATCTTACCAATACCACAAATTTAAACTGTCTGTAGTTACATTTTTATTTTGCATTATAGTTAAGTTAGGCATGTTTTAACATTTAAAGTTTAGAAAATATGCCAGGGAGTGAGTGATAGATTCAAGAAGCTCAATCTATTTAGTTTAACAAAGAGGAAGTTAAGGGGTGGCTTGATTACGGTCTATAAGTACCTACATGGGAAAAATATTTAATAATGGGCTCTTCAGTCTATCAGAGAAGGGTGTAACACAATCCAATGGCTGGAAGTTGAAGCTAGATAAATTCAGTCTGGAAATAAGGGTTACATTTTAAACCATGAGAGTAATTAATCATTAGAACAATTTAGCAAGAGTAATGGTGGATTCTCCATCAGTGACAAATTTAAAATCAAGATTGTAATTTTTTTCCCTAAAAGATATGATCTAGGGATTATTAAGTGGAAGTTCAATGGCCTGTGTTATACAGGAAGTGAAACTAGATGACCACAATGTTCCCTTCTGGTCTTAGAACCTATGACTCTATGAAATAACACAGATTTCTTATTGTAAATAAAAGGTATAAATATAAAAAGGCCTGTTCAGTAATCAGTACATTTTCTCTTACTGACAAACTAGATGAAAACATCATTTTAATCCAAAGAATGAGCATGCAACTAATCATGAAAATAAATGATCAATTATTTGAATAGTGGCTGTAAAACATTCCAGTCACTTATTTCAGTTGAGTACTGAAGGGATTCATTATTCAGTGCTGGTTAATCTGACCATTGGAATCAATATAAAGAAATAAATGGAAAATCAACTATAAAAATGATCCTCCGGGTTAAAGAGAAAGGGAACCTGTCTACTGTCAAAAGTCATTCTGAAAGAAAAGGAACCTTTTTTGTATACAGTGTTTATCCCCCTAGAAACAAGCATCATTGTTGCTGAATTACCTAATCTGAAAACTATAATGTAAATTGTGCTGGATAAGATCAGGTTTTTGTCTATAAGTATTCCATTTATTATTTGGGGAAAAAAAGAAAATATGTTGAATAAATCTTATTAAAAACAGATCATAGAATCATAGAATATCAGGGTTGGAAGGGACCTCAGGAGGTCATCTAGTCCAAACCCCTGCTCAAAGCAGGACCTAATCCCAACTAAATCATCCCAACCAGGGCTTTGTCAAGCCTGACCTTAAAAACCTCTAAGGAAGGAGATTTCACCACCTCCCTAGATGAGTGGCTCTGAAAATATGTTAAGTACATTTAATCCGTTAGTAAGAGAAGATTTACCAAGTGGTGGTGAATTTAGTGAAGACTGAGTATGAAAATCAGAGATGTATGTAGATTTACAGATCTCAAAAGGGGTACTGCAGTACTTCTGTCGGTGGGGGAAAAGAGTCTGACCATGTGACCCAAATCCGGAATTCTAGTCCCTCCATTTGAAAGCGCGGGCTTTTCAAACTGCCCAATCAGAATTAAGAGTTCAAACTCAGCTCTGTCTCAGATCAACCCAATAGCTTTGAAATCACCAAGAAATCTTAAGAACCATCCACTATTAACAAGGTGGAGGAAAAACAAACAAATAAAACACAAAAAATAACCAACCTCCCCTCCCCCCAATCAAACCAAAAAACCGGAGTGCTCCTTAAATTATATCGAAAGAGAGAGCAATTAAATTTCCAATCAAGGCTTTAAATAGAATTCATATAAGTGTTGCTTCTCATGAATTCTGAATTAAGTCACTGAGGCTAATTAGGTTGTAACGTCGTTTCAACCCTGGCATTTCATGTCAGCTCGGGCTCGTGCTACTCAGGTTACGGTTACCTTTTATTATTTAAAAATACAGCTCCGGTGTTGTCCCGAAATCATAAGTTAAATGATCAAAACGACAATAATACTTCTTTAAATTTCGAAGTATACGCCTTGTTCAACCGACCTCCAGTTTATTCTGTGGGAGGGTGTGCTACCTCTTTCTGATTGAAATAGGTTTATAATGAACTCATTGATACAAATCACTCGCTTTCTTTCCTAATTAGAAGAAGACCGTCAAAGGAATAGCATTACATTATTTCTCGGATCTTTTTGACAAAGGGACATTTTTAATTTACAAAGAAAAACAAAATGTTCTCTCTCTCGAGGTCCATCCAGCTTCAGTACTCAGGGCTTATCATCTTTTCTTGAATGCAATTTCATTATTTCCTGAAGGAAACACTAATGGATGAAAATACCCTGTTTCAAATTCATTTGGCTGAGAAAAGGAACAGTTTGGTGGCAAATATTGTGCAAAAAATACACTTTGTTGACTCCGAAGAAACACAAAACGAGAGAGGAGAGAAGAGCCCTTTCTGGTTTGCAGCTGGGCGGGCTCTTTAACGCACCAATCAGACAGTGACCCCTCCCTATAAATAACAGGCATCAGACTAGTTCACTTCAGTTTATGTTTTTTCCGATTTTGTAACGTGTCTGTGACCATGTCTGAAACTGCGCCTGTAGTTGCAGCAGCTGCTGCCCCTACTCCAGCTTCCAAGGCTCCAGCTAAAAAGGCAAAGAAGGCGGCCGGGGGTTCGAAACTCCGGAAACCCTCGGGCCCCAGCGTGACCGAGCTGATCACTAAGGAAGTGTCAGCCTCTAAGGAGCGCAAAGGGCTCTCTTTGGCTGCTCTTAAGAAAGCTTTGGCAGCTGGCGGGTACGATGTAGAAAAGAACAATAGTCGTATTAAGCTGGGGCTGAAGAGTCTGGTGAGCAAAGGCATTTTGGTGCAGACCAAAGGTACCGGTGCCTCTGGTTCCTTCAAACTCAACAAGAAGCCGGGTGAGATCAAAGAAAAGGCACCCAAGAAAAAGCCAGCGGCAAAGCCTAAGAAACCAGCTCCCAAGAAACCCGCCAGCGCCGCTAAGAAGCCTAAGAAAGCTGCGGCCGTGAAAAAGAGCCCGAAAAAAGCCAAGAAACCAGCGGCTTCAGCGGCCAAGAAAGCAGCCAAGAGCCCGAAAAAGGCCAAGCCGGCCAAGCCCAAAAAGGCAGCTAAGAGCCCGGCTAAGGCTAAGGCCAAGGCGGCGAAGCCCAAGGCTGCCAAGCCCAAGCCAACCAAACCTAAAGCAGGAAAGGCGAAGAAGGCAGCGCCCAAGAAGAAGTGAAGCTGTTTGAAGAGAAAATTCGAGTCTCGTGCAAACAAACCCAACGGCTCTTTTAAGAGCCACCCATAACTTCCCCAAAGAGCTGAAACACCTAGTGTAGTGTACTGTCTATCAAAGGTTGCGTTGGTGGAGGACCCGCTCTAGCAGTTTTTTCACCTTTATAACATTCCAAAAACAGTTTAAGAAACCAATTTAATATCTCTGAACCAGAAACAATTTAGAAAAATCTATGTTGGGTGAGTTTTTTTAATCCATGCTAGCAAGGATTCGATCCATTATTTAGACTTTGCTGTTAGAGCTCGTTCTGCTAGCAATTTAGAGCGCCCTTCTCTCGGTCTATTTTGCCTAGCTGTTGGGAGTATATCACCGGCTAAGCAGTGTGAAGAACAGCGGGGATAGGGGAAAATTTGAAAAGTCCGCGCTTTTTAGCAGTTGGACAATTTGAAAAAACCGCGTTTTACAAGGATTGGTCCAAGACGCGCCTCTTTCCCTTCTGCCCCTGGGTTTGTTTGAATTAAGTGAATCGACTATTTACCCATACAAAAAATATTCTGGTGTAATTTATTTAAAAATTACAGCAATTTTTTAAAGAATTTAATTCTCGATTTTTAGCTACATTTCCGCCTATAATCTAGTACTCACGAAAATACATAAATCTGAATAATTTTGGCCCTGGTTTATTCAGAATAGGAACACGGTAGAATGAACGTGAAAGTGTTAAAGTTTTAGAAAGCTTTCGCCCTAATCAGTTTGCAAAGAAATTATTTCACTTAATGAAAAGTAAACGACATTCAACGTGTTTTTTTTAAGCATATAATGGATTAGTGTATTAGGAAATCAACTCTTTTTCTGTTACTGTGGGTGGCTCTGAAAAGAGCCTTTGGGTTGATTTAGTATACGGTCACTTTTACTTGCTCTTCGCCTTATGGCTCTCAGTTTTCTTGGGCAGTAGCACAGCCTGGATGTTGGGCAGGACACCTCCTTGAGCAATGGTGACTTTCCCCAACAGTTTGTTGAGCTCCTCGTCGTTACGGATGGCGAGCTGCAGGTGACGGGGAATGATTCTGGTTTTCTTGTTGTCTCGCGCAGCGTTGCCAGCCAACTCCAGTATTTCAGCGGTCAGGTACTCCAGCACCGCGGCCATATAGACCGGGGCGCCAGCCCCCACCCGCTCAGCATAATTACCTTTGCGGAGAAGACGGTGCACACGACCTACAGGGAACTGTAGCCCAGCTCGCGAAGAGCGAGACTTGGCCTTCGCTCTCACTTTACCTCCCTGCTTTCCTCGACCCGACATTGAATCTCTTGTTCACAAAACCAAAGCACTTTTTAAAAGACAAAAACTAGAATTAGTAGCACCCCGCCCGAATCCTGCCTTTTATCCCTTCCTTGTGGCACAGAAACTGATTCATGATTGGTTGAATTTTTTCATTGTTTTTCCAACCAATGGTGATGAGGATTTTATTTTGACCAATTGGGTGTAGGGTTTATCGTGTGTGACGTGCACTTTAGCTAAGGCCCAATAAAAAATGAAAGATTACAAGCGTCTCATTTGCATAAGGTCCCTATAAATAAGGGGGTGGCCGCCATTATATTTACGTTGTTTCTGTCTTTTAGAGAAAGCAACAAATCTCAATATGCCCGAGCCAGCGAAATCTGCTCCAGCTCCTAAGAAAGGCTCTAAGAAAGCTGTCACTAAGACTCAGAAGAAGGGAGATAAGAAGCGTAGAAAGACTAGGAAGGAAAGTTATTCTATCTACGTGTATAAAGTGCTGAAGCAAGTTCACCCAGACACTGGTATTTCTTCTAAGGCAATGGGTATAATGAACTCTTTTGTGAACGACATCTTCGAGCGTATCGCAGGGGAGGCGTCTCGTCTGGCGCATTACAACAAGCGCTCGACCATCACTTCCCGGGAGATTCAGACGGCTGTAAGACTGCTGCTGCCGGGCGAGCTGGCCAAACACGCCGTGTCTGAGGGCACTAAGGCTGTTACCAAGTACACCAGCTCTAAGTAGATTCTATCAAAGAACACAAAACCCAAAGGCTCTTTTAAGAGCCACCCACATTTTCAATGACAGAGCTCAAAACACTGCTTTGTATTCCCTGACTGGGGTAAGTGATTGTTCTAAAAATGTTACCTCACAGGAAAAAACATGTTTTAAAAATCTAGATGATATCTTAACTGTTGCTAGGAAATGTACACTAAACATTTAAATCTCAATCCTAATTTGCGAAGTTAAATCTTTATTTCGATCAAAGGTTCTCGCCTCAACTCTTACATATATGCTTGGAGGCATTCGAATAAAACATGAATGTGCCAGTTTGTATGCTTAGTAGGCAAAGCAGCTTGTTGGGTTTTTACTTAGCCAATCCCTTGTTGAGATCATGTATACATCTTAGTTTTCGGGAAAGTAAAACTAACAGGACAGTAACTATTACTATATATTAAAGAATTCAATTATTTCTATTAAATCCTTAATAAAAAAACATGTCGCTTATTTTGTGGGTGTTGGGAGGAGAAGGGTTGTAGGTTATTTGTCACCTAGATAACCCCAAAGTGCATATAAAATGGTATAGAATTCCCCACCAAACTTTCGGCATAGGCGGTATAATTTTCCTTCTTCGCTGTCGCAGTTTGGTGAGGTGGGGATGTTGTAAGGAGGATGGAGGTATTCAGAATCACATATCACAAATCTGTCGCTTGAGCGAGGGATTTAAAGAGAAAAATCAGCAGGCATTAAAATAGGGCTTTATTAAATTACTATGAGGGCGTAATCGAGGCTATGTGGGCTAGAGGGAGCGCGTGTTCTGTGGAAACAGATGATGGAGGGCGCGGGCGCCGGAGGCGGTATAGGCACTACCAGAGGGCAGAAAGAAGGCGGGAAGGGTCAATTCTTTCCCTCCCGGCAGAGCGCGGGCTTTTCAAATATTTAAAATTGTCCAATGCAGTTTGCCTTTTTCCGCCAGCCAATCAGGAGGGAGACTTTGGTTATATATTCCGCGTTTTGCTACAGCGCGTCTTGTTTGCCTTTGTCTGAAAGCAGGTTTTCGTAGTTAGTGAGAATGGCGAGGACAAAGCAAACAGCTCGCAAATCTACTGGGGGTAAAGCTCCCCGTAAACAGCTGGCTACTAAAGCTGCCCGTAAAAGTGCTCCTGCGACGGGAGGAGTGAAAAAACCTCATCGCTACCGACCCGGCACCGTGGCTCTGCGGGAGATTCGCCGTTACCAGAAATCTACTGAGCTGCTCATCCGCAAGCTGCCCTTCCAGCGCCTGGTCCGTGAAATCGCCCAGGACTTCAAGACCGATTTGCGCTTCCAGAGCTCGGCTGTTATGGCTCTGCAGGAGGCTAGTGAGGCTTACTTGGTTGGGCTTTTTGAGGACACCAACCTGTGTGCTATTCACGCCAAGAGAGTCACCATCATGCCCAAGGACATCCAGTTAGCCCGGCGTATCCGCGGGGAGAGAGCTTAAAATTCCTAATAGCAGGAGTTCATGCAACCAACTAAAAAACCCAAAGGCTCTTTTAAGAGCCACCACGTTTACACTGAAAGGAGCTGTATTTCTGCTTTAATATTTAAATGGATTATACAAAATAAGAGTACCAAAAAGATTGCGGTCTACTAAGGAGTAGACAATTTAGTTGAATGTTTCGTTTACAGAAAGAAGTACCTAGTACTAAACGACCTTTTTTATTAATAAATGTTTAATTTGGTTTAAGTTGAGCCAGAAAGATAACATTTTTGACATGATATAAGGAACAATCAGTTAAAACTTGCAGGTTACTTTGGCCGCTCACATTTTCAGTGGAAGAACTCTGTTGGTAAGTGAAATAATCATAAATAAAAACCTAACACCCACAGCATTTTTTTTAACTTTCCACATTTGTTAGCTAATTCAGCCCCACAAAGCCAAGAGTTAGAAGCACAAAATAACTTTACTAATGACTTGCTGCTTGCAGGATCTATCCCTCTTCAGACCCGCTCTTGAAATCATGATTAATTTTCAAAGCGTTAATTTTTCACTTTCCCCGATTCCCATACACACGCTGACCCGCAATGAATAAAATATCTTTCACCTAGAACAAAAAATACTGTTGTCTTAGAACCCACCTTAAAAATGTTAATACCTTTTGATTACTGGTTTTCTACCTGACCAGTTCTATATCTACAGAATATAATTAATGATGTGAGATGACAGTCTTTTCCAGCTTTTTATTTCTTTCGAATTTAGCACTTACAAAAAGTTGCTACACTTTGTTTTTAAGACCATATGTGTATATTTTATAAGAAATACATCCCTGGCCCTGTCCTCATGAAAAGTATATGAATTGTAAAATGTAACGGGTATTTCATATTCTATTAAAACCAAACAAAAACGTGGCTTATTTTTTATCTGAAACCATGCTGTGTGAATGAGACAAAAGTAAAATCTAAATCTTTTGCCTAATATTGTAGTTATTGGCAGCTTTTTCATATTAGGTGATTCCCTCTAAATTTCAGTATACTCTGTGGCTTTTACAAAATAGTATATGTTAAAAATAGAGAATCAGCTCTTCTGGTGGATGTTTGAGTGATTCCGGAAAGGGCATTTGTGTTGCAAATATGTTATTCATAATGTGGATTTAACCAGCGAATCCGTATGAAATGTCCTCCTGCCCTTTCAGAGCACAGCCCAAATCCATGTCTATCAGTCTTTTGCTGGGCGAGTTCAGCTTCAGTGTAGGTCCAAGAAAACCATCGTGGATCTCTTCCTAGATCAGTCACGAGATACGCTTCATGCTCCCACGGTGGGCCAGGATGTTATCCCTCAGTCTGCACTCTGCTGTGGTGCTTTGCCGGGTCTTTTCCCAAACTCTTTACCTACGACCACCAGACGTGAAAATACAAAATAATCATGGTCGCGCTTCATGACGCTACCCGTATCCCCGAAGTCTGACCCGACTCCCGAGGTAAAGATGGTAATTTTTGGCGCAATTCCCTCCCCCGCTTCCATTCTGTATGCAACTGGGTTGAGATTTCCCAAGGCATGCAATAAACTCAAAAATAGATTTAAGAGAAAACAATGCCCCATTTAGGAGTTTGAAAATCCAGCGTTATAATTCCAATGGAAACTCACATATCCCCGTAGTCTTGGGGGATGCGTTAAATATATTACTCATAACAAGAACGGCTTTCAAGATGCATTTTCTGTTACACCCACCATACCCCTCCCCCATTTCCGGTTGATCATCTAAGAACACAATTTTACAAGGTGGTGACTTGAAATTCCCAGCATATTTTCGTGCTTCCTCTAGTAGAACAATTAGCTATATTCTGTAAAATACACTTATTTTAAAATGAGGCCTGTCTTATTCGTGTTGCTATTTGAGATTATGACCCGCTCTAGCTTTAACAAAGGACTTGTTTTAACTGCACATACTTTATGCTCAAATCGATTGATCAAGTGCCGTGGAGTAAATATATATATATTTCTTGGAGTAAATATATATACACGCACAAAAGGAGGATCAATTTCTACTAGCGTAACAATCTTTGGTGACCTTTCTTCACACTAGCTGTTGCTACTTCTTTTTGTTTGTTTTAATGCACCTTTGTTTCAGGAATTAGAACTCTGCAGCAAAATCGGACCAATCAGATTTCCTGACACCATCTTCCTTTCACTGCATTCTGTGTTTTACCGTCGCCATTTCTAAAGTTTAATCAGAGCGGGCTAATCTGAAAAATAAAAATAAAATAATCCAAATCAAAAGTGCTTGACTGGTATTCCATTGTCCTGACAGTTTTTCCTGTCACTTCTGAATATATGAATAACGTGTCCCCCCTCATTCTTCCCCCTCCCACCACGTCGCTGTCGAGTATCTGCTGGTCTAGGAGATTTGATTGTTTTCCTCTGAGTGAGAGATATTCTTGTAAATGACACATTCACAGTGGGAAAATATATCTAGAAAAACATTAGCAGGCTTTTGTGCACTGTGACACTTCAGGGGTTAATGGAAATGTACAGGATGAATCACTACCACCTAGTTACTGCTAGCCCAATGGGCAGATGGCAGCATAAGCACTCCACTCCTGGGCTCTGTGTGTGAACCCAGCTCTTTTCCTCTGCAGGCTAGCAATTAGCAATTAGCACATCCCACCTTCAGTGCCCAATCCCTTTCCTTCTGGGCACCCACAATGTACACCTATTTGCTGTCTCTGTGTACCCCAGCTCACCACTCTCCCTTCAGTTCAACACTCTCTTTAGTGCAAGGCACTTGGACGTGTCTATAGTAAAGCTAAATATAAGTTTACTTAATGCAGTTTAAGAAAATGATCCAAAATAGATGTAAGTAAAATGTTTGGAAACACCAGGCTACAAATAAAAGAAAAAATATAAAATACAATCTAGAGCCTATGCTTATTAAGTTCATGTCCAGTGTAATAAGGTATTTCTCACGTAATGGTCAATCCTTTCAGTGCTTGTCCAGTCTAGATAGCTGGGATCCACTTTTCAGTAGACACTCCTGATGGCAAAGTGCCACATGCATAATGGCTAACATCTTGCACCCTAGCTCAGTGGTTTGAGCATTGGCCTGCTAAACCTAGGGTTGTAAATTCAATCCTTGAGGGGGCCAGTTAGAGATCTGGGGCAAAAATCTGTCTGGGGATTGGTCCTGCTTTGAGCAGGGGTTTGGACTAGATGATCTCCTGAGGTCCCTTTCAACCCTGATATTCATTGATTCTTCTCCTATATAGTCCCAGACTATGGCTACGGCCATTACAATGAGATGTAGCTCCTGGCTACACGTCTCGGGACTCCCGGCGGAGGTCCAGAATACAATACAGGACCATCCATTTGACGGTGCGGGGCTGTTCGCTGACAAGATGGACTCAAGACTGCACAGTGTGAAGGACTCACGAGCAACCCTCAAGCCTCTGGGAATTCACACACCAGCACCCCAGAAAAAGCCCTTCAAGCCCCAGCCCCCCTCATGCTTCTATTCAGGTCCCCCTAGGCAGTACTATAATCGACGGAGGGGCAGAAACAACAGGAGGGGTCCTCCACAGTCTTTCTCCGGAGTTCAGGAACCAGATTGCGCCTTCGCCCCCTCCAGGCTTGGTTGGCGAAGGTATACAGACCCAGCCAGGACCCTCTGGACAGATTGGTTACCCTCCCGCCCACGATTCTCGAGTCCCTCAGCTGGTGGCTACAACCTCAGATGGTCTGTGTGGGAGTGCCCTTTGCCAAGCCTCAGCCCTCACTGTCATTGGTCATGGACACATCGGAGATGGGCTGGGGAGCGCACCTGGGCAGTACCAGAACTCAAGGCCTGTGGTCACAACCAGAACTATCGCTGCATATCAATGTCAGAGAGCTGAGAGCCGGTCGCCTGGCTTGCCAGACGTTCCAGGCCCATCTTCAGGGCAAGTGTGTCTCAGTGATGACGGACAACACCACAGCGATGTTCTATATAAACAAACAGGGTGGTGCTCGCTCTTCTCCCCTGTGCCAGGAAGCTCTCCGACTGTGGGACTTCTGCATCACACACTCCATCCAGCTACATGCCTCAAATCTGCTGGGAGCACAAAATGAACTACTGGACCACCTCAGCTGCTCGTTCAACACTCACGAGTGGTCACTCAGAGTGGACATTGCCCTTTCCATCCTCCAGAGGTGGGGCTATCCCCACATGGACCTGTTTGCGACATGGAGCAACAGAAAGTGGCAGCTGTTCTCCTTTCAGAACCACAGCCACGTCTCCATAGCAGACGCTTTTCACCTCCCGTGGATGGGTCACCTGCTATATGCGTTCCCGCCCTTCCCTCTCATACATAAGGTCCTCCTCAAGGTCCGGCAGGTCAGGGCTTTGGTGATCCTCATAGCACCAGCGTGGCCCCGCCAGCTGTGGTTCACCATGTTGCTGAACCTATCAGTGGATAGGCCAATAGCCCTTCCAATGCTCGCGGACCTCATCACACAGGACCATGGTCAACTACAGCACCCCAACCTGGAGTCCCTCCACCTCATGGCGTGGAAACTCCATGGCTGAACCCGCTTGAACTACAGTATTCGCTTTGACGTTTAACGCTTGAACTACAGTATTCGAACCCTTTTAGGGAAGTCCTGTTGGGGAGCAGGAAGCCCTCCACCCGCACAACGTACCTGGTGAAGTGGAAGCGTTTCTCCATTTGGTCCCTACAGAAAGGTACCTCCCTGCAGAAAGCCTCTATTCCCCTTCTGCTAGACTACCTTCTGTATCTGAAGCAACAGAGGTTGGCGATATCATCTATTAAGGTGCACTTGTCTGCCATCTTGGCCTTCCACCCAGGCGTGGCAGGTAGGTCAGTCTTTGGAAATCCCATGGTTGGTCGTTTTTTCAAGGGCTTGGACAGGCTTTATCCGCAGGTGTGGCAGCCCATTCCCCAGTGGGATGTCAACCTGGTTCTCTCCAGACTTATGGGGCCCCCCTTCGAGCCATAGCAACCTACCCTCTATCCTACCTGTCCTGGAAGGTGGCTTTTCTGGTGGCCATAACTTCAGCCAGAAGGGTCTCTGAACTCAGACCACTGACTTCCAAGTCCCCTCCCAAAGGGTTTTTATAAATACAAGGTGCAACTACGCCCTCACCCAGCATTCCTACCCAAGGTAGTCTCACACTTTCATGTAAACTAGGACATATTTCTACCAGTATTCTTTCCTAAACCTCATGCCAGCAACAGAGAGCGAGTACTCCATTCTCTGGACGTCAGGCGTGCCCTAGCCTTCTACACTGAATGCACAAAGCCGTTTCGTAAGTCACCACAACTCTTTATTGCAATCGCCAAAAGAATAAAAGGGCTTCCCATCTCATCTCAGCGCATTTCGGCGTGGATCACGTCCTGCATCAGAACATGCTACGACCTGCCTAAGATTCCAACCCCAGCATTGATGGCGCTCTCCACAATAGTGCAGGCTTCTTCTGCCGCATTCCTCGCACAAGTCCCTATTCAGGACATATGCAAGGCAGCAGCGTGGTCTTCCATCCCCATCTTCATGTCGCACTATGCCATCACTCAACAGGCGAGACACTATGCGGCCTTCTGCAGGGTAGTACTTCAGTCAGCAACTCAGTGAACTCTGACCCCTCCTCCGTGGAAACTGCTTGGGAGTCACCTATTGGAATGGACATGAGCAAGTACTTGAAGAAGAAAAAACGGTTACTTACCATCTCGTAACTGTTGTTCTTTGAAATGAGTTGCTTATGTCAATTCCAAATCCTGCCTGCCTCCTCTCTGTCGGAGAAGAAGGAACTGAGCAGGTGATGGATTGGCAGGGGCCTATATACACTGCCATGAAGGTGCCACTCCAGGGATAAAACCTAGGGTAAAACCTTCCGACGATTGTGCATGTGGCGCATGCGCACACACCTATTGGAATGGACATGAGCAACACATCTTGAAGAACAACAGTTACAAGATGGTAAGTAGCCGTTTTTTATTTATTCATATGTTTAAAATCACAGGAAAAATTATTTATATTAGGAACTAGAGGAAGATGAAGGGAAGTATAGGTTTTCTGCTTAGCAGGGAAGGAGAGCTAATAACTGATGACATAAAGAAGGCTGAGATATTTAATGCCTATTTTGCATCTGTCTTCTCTAAAAAAGGTTAATGGTGACCAGACACTCAACACAATTAATATTAACAACAAGGGGGTAAGAACACAAGCCAAAATAGGGAAAGAGCAGGTTAAAGAATATTTAGATAAGGTAGATGTATTCAAGTTGGCAGGGCCTGCTGAAATTCACCCTAGGGTATTTAAGGAATGAGCTGAAGCAATCTCGGAACTGTAAGCAATTAGAGAACTTATGGAGGATGGTTGAGATCCAGAAGACTGGAGAAGGGCAAACAGTTCCTGTCTTTAAAAAGTGGAACAAAGAAGACTCAAGGAATTATAGACTACTCAGCCTGACTTCAGTTCCTGAAAAGATACTGTAACAAATTGTTAAGCAATGAATCTGTAAGTCCCAAGAGGAGTATAGGGTTATAAGGAATAGCCAGTGTGGATTTGGAAGACAGGACTAGAATTCAAAATGACCTTGACAAATTGGAGAATTGGCCTGAAATCAATAAGATGACATTAAATAAAGATAAGTGCAATGTACTATACTTTGGAAATCAAAATCAAAATCACAGCTACAATGCAGCAATGGATCAGCATTCACTTTGCCTTCCCTGTCAGCACCCAGCCCAGGTCTGGGAAGCAAATGATCCAACTAGCAGACCAAATTCGGCGACAAATCCTGGTCAAGTGCCATCTGACTGAGACACAGGGCCGTCCTTAGGCACACGCAGCATATGCAGCTGCATAGGGCACCATGACATTTGGGGCACCAAATCTCATGGTGCCCTAGGCAGCTGCGTGATGCATACGTGGCAGCATCAGCCTTGGCGACCAGCCCTGTCCCTCGGCCAGCCCCCACTGCAAGGGGCAGGGCCGTCCCGGGGGGGGGGGGGCAGACAACTCCCTCCGCCCTGCCTCATACCCTGCCCCCTGCTCCGCCCCCAACCCGCCCTCATTCCACCTCTACCCCCGGTGACCCCGCACTCATCGGCAGCGGGAAACTAAGCAACCTGGCCCTAGCCTGCTCTACTCCACCAGCTCCCAGCCGCGACGCTCCGCTTCCTGCCGCCAGTGAGTGTGGGGAAAGGATTGCCCCCCCCCCACTCACCGTCGGTGGGAAGCGGAGAGACGCGGCCCCAGCCCGGTCCGCTTCCCTTGCCCCGGCCTCAGCCCCAGCCATGTTGCTTGGGTTGGGGAAAGGACCGCTCCCGGCTCTCACTGGCGGCGGGAAGCGGAGTGCTGTTGCTGGGAGCTGGCAGAGTAGAGCAGGCTGGGGCCGGACTGCTCTGCTTCCCGCCACTGCCAGTGAGTGGGGGAGGGGATCCCTTCCCCCGAGCGACACGGCTGGGGCCGGGGCGAGGGAAGCGGAGCGGGCTGCTCCTGGCCCCCTGCTAATCCCCCGGGCCACTCTGGGCCTGTGGGGCCCCCAAAAGTGGCCCCCCACAGTTCCTGCCTCCCAGACCCTGGAAGTGGAGGCCTGGGGCCCCACCCAGCCCCCTCGCGGGAGGGCTGAGTAGGGCACCCAAATGGCTAGGGACAGCCCTGCTGAGACAGGACTGGCATTTGATATGGGCAAACGGGGCAAAGGCTCGGGGTGCCATTATAAGCAGGGCACCTCTGGAGCAGGAGTGCCCCTCCCCTCACTGCTCTGCCACAGTCTGCAGCCACGACTGCTCCTGCCCCCTGCCTCGGAGTCGCCCCTGACCAGCTGCTCCCCCAGCAAGATGGAAGAGTCACCATACAAGATCTTATCTTGCTTGTGCTTTCACTCTTGTTTAAGGAAACAGGCAGAGCTTTCATGAAACACTGGTGGACACTCCAGCAGTGTTTTCTGACCCGCCACAGACACCAGGCAAGGCTAATGATGGAGGAGGAGGACACAGATATGGCAGACTCTCACTGGGTGATGCTGCTCATGACATTCAGTAGCGCTACTGATGCCCCCTATGTAGATCGGCACTTCTGGAGCAGGGGCACAAGCACAGACTGATCCGACCGACAGCAGGTCCAGAACTTTTGCATGAAGAAAGCAACTTTGTGAGCAGCTTGTCCAGACCCTCCAGCATCAAGGGATATGCCTGAGGGTGGCCATACTGGCCCAGTAGCACATGCTATAACCATCTGGAAGCTGGCTGTCCAAACTGCTACAGGTCCATTGCCAACCAGCTTGGTGTTGAAATGTTACCTCTGAGTAAAGTGGTGGTGGAGGTTTCTGAGGTGATCAGGCAGGTGATTTACCATAAAGTGATGGACATAAAAGATATTCTTGAAGTAGCTGCTGGCTTTGAGAGTATGGGGTTTCCAAACTGCGTTGAGGCCACTTATGGGACTCGTGTGCCAATAGTTTGCCCTCCTTAAGGAGCACATGAGTGCATAAACAGCAAAGGATGCTATTATTTTGTTATACAGGCCCTTGTGGACCACAGAGGTCAATTTATGATCAACATCAGCTGCATTGGAAAAGTTCATGATGCCCGGGTTTTCCACCACTTGGTAGTCTCCATTCAAGGACAGGATGAGACACCATTCCCACCAAATGGCATTGTCATAAATGGAGTTATTGTTCCACTTGGGGGTCTTTTGTACCCCCTTTTGCCTTGGCTTGAGAAATGGTATCCTGATCTGAGGCGCCCTGGAAAAATAAGGTTGAATTACACTTTCAGTGGCTGTAGAATGGTGGTCGAATGTGCATTTGATAGATTGAAGTCCTGCTGGTGCTTTCTACAGATCAGTTTGAATTCCAGCGTCATCAACACTGTCTGTCATCAACACTCTTCAGCTGGTACCAGCTGTCCTGATGTTCTGATTCAGAGGCTGAAAGATAGAAGCTTAGAAACAAATTAGCACAGTGCTCTCACTGCGGCAGACCCTGCTCGTTTGAGTTGTCCACGGTGTACCCATTTCCCCTCCAGGGTATTATCTATGCCACCCAGGATTTTGCTAACTCTATTGCTTGCGCGGGAGTCAACTCGGTCTCTGCCACAGTGTGTCTGGTACTTGGGGCTGCCCCATCCCCTGCGGGCGCAGGCCCATAGGTTCGGACCACCACAACACAGTGTCTGGGGTCTAGCCATCCAGGGTCTGGATCCGGGGGAACTGGATCATACCAGATATCCCCGTCCCAATCATCATATGGTCCCACACTCCCATGGGCTTTCATCCCAACGGTGGCGACCCGGGCTGAATAAGCCCCCCGGACCCTGTTCTCCCGGGTGGACCCCTCCAGGGCTAGATCCTTCAGGCAGGTAACTGCCTGGCTCAAAGCGGCATTCTCTACTTCCGCAGTCAGAACCTGCGCCTTCCACATATCTCGTTCCTTCTCCAACCCATGAATTGTACTCCCAGGTGGAACCTCCCTTGGCATCCAGGGGTCTGTCCCTTTCTTTTGGAGTCATTCTAACAACAGCCAGGGTGGTGGCACCGCTCCCCAAGGGGTGGTGTCTTCTCGCTCAGGCTGCTTCACCTTTTCCTTCCCCTTGCCCCACAGTGGCATCCTTAGCAGTGGCGTCCTTTTCTCCCTGCAGTGGGTTGCTAGCCTACCACTTTTTCACTCAGGCTCGAGCTGGACCCACTCAAGAGACTACTGGGGGGCACCAGGGGACCCCTACTCTTGGGTCAAATCCTCCACTAAGCTGCCTGCATTCTCCACCGGTAATGTTACCCAAAATTGGGCCAGCTAGTAAGCTTAGGGAGGACTAATGACCCACCAGAGTTTGGCAGAAACCAGCACATTTATTATACTGATAGCTAAGCTCAAAAGAAGGGAAGGGGTCACACACTTGCATACTCATACTCCCAAGACAGGCACGGCACTGGAGATGTCAGGATCCTTCAAGGTAAGTGTCCCACAGTGCAACAATGGACGGTGCGATGAAGGTAAGTCTTCCCAAAGGCATGATGGAATGCAACGTGGTGAACCACTGGCCAGGCAGTCCGGGCAAAAGGCCTTCACGGGAGGTACAAGCATGTGAGTGCACCCCTGAGCACATGGCTCCTTCCCCTTTTAAGGACCTGCTCCTCATGGCCTGCGACTAGAGATGACTTGGCCATGTCTAGTTGGTCACACTCCACCTCAGGCACTGTCCATGCAGTGTCCATGCATTGGGTGTGTGAGCACTGCCTAATTAGAGTTCCAGACACCTTGTCTACCTGGGAGCTTTTCTGATAGCATACAGATCACTGGTGCTCCTACAACACAAGACACTGAAGGTTAATACCTCAAGTGTCTCAGTGCCTGAGCACAGAACAATTCCTGAGCACAGAACAATTCTTCAATATATGGTTAGAGGGACTCTTCAGACCACAGAATCTCCCTGGACACAGCCAGGTTAATTGCAGTGAAAGAGGCAGACAGAAAATGGTAAGTCAAAAATCAAAACCACTTTTTCCTAAAAATTGCAAGCCAGTTTGGGCTTTGGGGGAGGGTGGTTGTCATGGTGTTCTGCATAAGCCTCCTCTATCAATTCCAGCATTCCACATTTTGGAGGACATAACAGTTCTTGAGGTTCCCAAGTAGCAAAGAGAGGTTTTATTCCAAGCTGCCGGTGGGAAGCCAGCCGTGTACGCCACCGAAGTACTCAGACTTATGGTGAGCAAACTGAACATATATGAGTGGAGTGGGCTAGTCAGCAACTCTTACCCCGACCACAGCCCAGTCATGGTAAGAGCCATGCGGACAGCTGTGGGGAGCTGCGGCACGGACCCTCCACTTGGCCTGGGCAAAGGGCCAGGGGGGGCGGGGACACTGGCCGGGGACTACTCTCAGGACACCCCTCCCCCCCCAGGGCAGTTGGAGGTCCGCCGTGGCTCCCCACAGCTGCCCGTGCGCTTCTTATCATGGCCGGGCTGCAGCTCCGAGCCCTTGCCCCTTGGCTGGAGCCGGGTCAGGGTAAGAGCCGCCACGCAGGCAGCTGTGGGGAGCCGGCATGGAGTCATGGACCCTCCATCTTCACCTCCATCTTCAAAGGGCCAGGGGGCGGGGACATGGGCAGGGGGCTGCTTTTGGCCACCCCCCCACCCCAGGCGCTGTGTGTGTGTGGAGAGGTGTTCCGTGTGGTTCCACAATTGCCCAGGCTCCCCTTCCGGGCTCCACCCGCTGCTGACCTGGCCAGGGGGTGGGACCTTGGGGGGAAGAGAAAGGGAAGGGGGCAGGGCCACCCTGACAAAAAGTGGATGGGACAGGTCTATCCGCTTTCAAAAAGTGGGAGGGCCTTGGCCCCCTGGCACTCCCTGTTCCAGCGCCACTGGGTGGGAGGCGCTGAGGGGTGGGAGGAACTGATCGATGGGGTCCACTGAACAGCTGATCGGCGGTTGGCTAGTGGGTGCTGAGCACACACCTTTTTTTTTTTTTCCGTGGGTACTCCAGCCCCAGAGCACCCACAGAGTTGGCGCCTATGGAGCCTGAAGAGTTCTGCACTGTTGTCATGAACATTGCAAATACAATCCTTCGGTATTTGCAGGGCCAGAGCAAGAACTGCAATAACGGGGGCATGATGATTTCTTTGAGGACAGAGTGCTATGAGACATAATGAAAACTATTTCAAGGTTGTTGGTGGCATTCATGTAGCAGCTGCAGATTGCTGAGTACCGCTTCTGGGCCTGAGAAATGAGCACTGATGGCTAGGATCACATAATAATGCAGGTTTAGAATGACAAGTAGTGGCTGTAGAACTTGCAGATGCGAAAGGCTATATTCCTGGATCAGTCTGCTGAGCTCACCACAGCCCTCCAGTGCAGGAAAACCAGAATGAGAGCTGCACTTTCAGTGGAGATGCGAATGGTCATGGATGGAGGGTGAAGTTTCCCTGGGGGAGGCTAGCTCCCTGTCTCCCGCCTCTTCTGCCCACAGCTCCGACCACACTCTACCCCTGCTCCACCGCAGGCCCCGCCCCGCTCTGCCCCAGGCCCCTCCCTGCTAGGTCCCCTCCTCGCTTGACCCTCCCACCCCCCGCTGCCGCTCGCCACATCCCTCCCCTCCTCCACTCCTCACATGGAGGGGTGAGGAGGGACACCTGGCCTATTATACCTGCCGCCCATGCGAATGGTGAGCACACTCTGGAAGCTTAAAATGCAGGCTTGCTNAGGGACACCTGGCCTATTATACCTGCCGCCCATGCGAATGGTGAGCACACTCTGGAAGCTTGAAATGCAGGATTGCTACTGATCAGTGGGAAATCATTTTGGAGTTGCAAAATTCACAGGGGGAGTGGTTGTCACACAAGCATGTAAGGTAAGGTTGCCAGGTGTCCGGTTTTCGACCAGAACACCCAGTTGAAAAGGGACCCCGGTGGCTCCGGTCAGCACCGCTGACCAGGCCATTAAAAGTCTGGTTGGCGTGGGGCTGGCAGGCTCCGTGTGACTCCCCAGAAGTGGCAACATGTCCCTTGGCTCCTAGGAAAAGGAACTGCCACGGGAGCTCCAGGCACTGCCCCCACCCTGCTTTGGCCAGGAACTGCGGCCAATGGGAGGAGCAGTGCCTGTGGGCAGAGGCAGTGCGCAGAGCTGCCTGGCCATGCCTCTGGGTAAGAGCCGAGGGACATGTCACTGCTTCTGGGGCGCCACCTGAGGTAAGTGCTGCCTGGAGCCTGCACTCCGCACCCCCTCCCATGCCCCAACCCCCTACCCCAGCCCTGAGCCCCATCCTGCACCCAAACTCTCTCCCAGAGCCCGCACCCTGAACCCCCACCCACGCTCCAACCCCCAGTCCTGAGCCTCCTCCTGCAGCCAAACTCCCTCCCAAAGCCTGCATCCTGAACCCCCCCCTGTGCCCCAATTCCCTGCCCCAGGCCAGATTCCCCTCCCGCATGCTGAACCCCTCATTTATGGCCCCACCCTAGATCCCTCACCCCCCCTCCCAGGCCAAAGGCTGTACCCCAACCTCCTGCCTCATCCTGGAGCCCCCTCCCATACTCCGAACCCCTCTGCCCCACCCCCCCAGACTGAAGCCCCCTCCTGCACCCCAAACCCCTGCTCCAGCCTGGTGAAAATAAGGAGTGAGTGAGTGAGGGTAGGAGAGAGCAAGTGACAGACGGAGGGGGGATGGAGTGAGTGGGGGTGGAGCCTTGGAGAAGGGGCGAGGCAGTGGGTGGGGCTCATTAAAGGGTGGGAAAGGGGCAGGGCAAGGGTGTTCAGCTTTGTGGTGGGGTGATCCTGTTGGGATCCGGGAAGTGAGTGGGCGGAAAGGACCTCCCCCAGCCTAAGGGGAGGATCCACAAGGTCCGGGATCTCAATTAAGTACGGGGGACAACTAACGATATAACAGGAATGGGAGTGAGGTCACAGGGCTATACGAAGGGAACCTGATGGGGACACCGAGCAGAGAACCCTGGACAGCACCCACTGCTCCTCGAAGGTGTCAGCGAACGCCACCCAGAGGAACTCTGCCCGGATGTGTGACCAGATGGAGGATCGGAAATAGGCCCCACAGTCACAGGAAACCCCGTCGGCCAACCTCCTCTCCCTGGTTTTGTAGATCGCCATTTTGGCCAGTGCTAGGAGGAGGTTGACCAGGAGGTCCCGCGACTTGGTGGGGCCACGGATAGGGAGTGCATAGGTAAGGAGGTGAGGGGAAAAGTGCAGCCAAAAACTTAACAGGATATCTAAGAGGAGCCGGAATAGGGGCTACAACCTGGCGCACTCCAGATACACGTGCGCCAGGGTCTCCCTCACACTGCAGAAGGGGCAGGTGTCCGGGACAGGGGTGAACCATGCCAAGAACACGGACCATGCTCACGGCTCTGTGAAGGAGCCGCCAACTAATATCCCCGGAAGGCTTTGGGACCAGGGTGGAATATAGGCTGGCCCACCGGGGTTCCTCACCCACCAGAGGTGGTAGGAGGTCCCACCACTTCGTGTCGGGGCGGGACGCGAGGGTGAGGACGTGAAGGGTATGGAGCACGAGTGTGTACAGATGTCTCCTTGGTGTGATCCGGATGTACGGCACACACATCCCTATTTTGGCAGCAACCCATCTCGCCACAGAGTACATCAATAGAAAGGGCTACTTTTTATGGTTATGCAAATGTTGGTGGATCACTGGGGACATTTCATTGACATCAGTGTGGGTTGGTCAGGGAAGATGCATGATGCTTACATCTTCAGGCAAGCAGGACAGTTCAGAAAGCTAAACGCTGAAACATTCTTTCCTGACAGGCAGATTATCACTGGTAACATTGCCCTGCCAGTAGTGATCCTGGAGGCCTCAGCATACCCCTTGCTCCCCTGCCTCATGAAGCCATACACCGGCCATCTCACCAGCACCAAGGAAAGATTCAACTACCAGCTCAGCAGATGCAGAATGACAGGCGAACGTGCTTTTGGAAGTCTGAAAGGATGCTGGCAGTGTTTACACAGAAGAGTGGAATGCAGTTACAAAAATATCACAGTGATTATAACTGCCTGTTGTGTCTTTCATGATATCTATGAGGCAGAGGGGGAAGGGTTGCCTCCAGGGCAGAGGTGAAAAGGCTGTCTGCTGACTTGGAACAGCCAGACACAAGGGCCATTACAAGAGCTCAACATGGAGCTATGTGGCTGAGGGAGGCCTGGAAAGAGCACTTTAATGGTCAGCCACATTAATGTGCTATGGCAGAGTGCACTTAAGCTGGCCCTGAGGTTTTGGGGACTGTTAGGAATTTTATAGTGCTTGGTGTACATTTATGAATATTACACAGTCTTTTAATGAACCTGTAGATTATATGATGCTTGCTGTACATTTATAATTATTATACTGCATGTTGCACTGAACCTATGAGTTCTGTGGTCCTGTAAGATTACAAGTAATAGGTGCATGGAGTAGTGCTAAGCATTCTGCAGCATATGTTGTGACGTAATAAAGTTGAATTTATTAAATAAATTAAATAAATAAATAAATGTATTGCATACCAAAAACAATGCAAAGAAAAAGTGCAATTAAAAACAAAACAATACAATACCAACTTCTACAATAAATTAATGGAATAGAACTTTAAAATTAGAAAGGTGGAAACATTCCTGTCTATTTCAGTCCATTTTGGCTACACATGTATCAGCTGTGGGTCTCACAAGTCAGTGTATGTGAAGCTGTGGTTGTTCTGTCTGTCCCTTAGCATACGGTGGTAGGAGTAGGGATGCAGCCCATGATGCCACGTGGAATGTTGAGGGGTATCGGGACCTGCTAAACTGGCGTACTCCAGTGAATGCAGAGGTTGGCGAGGCTGTTGTTGTTGGGCCTGTAGGTCAACAAGAATCTGCAGCATTTGTGTTCGCTGTCTGAGAAGTTCCATTATGTCCTGGTGAATCTCCCTCTCCTCTTCCTGCTGGGACTCCTGGGAATTTCTCCTGTCCACTCTTTCCTTCTGCATTTTGTCTGCCATATTCACTCTCCAGGCCCTCTGTTCACCCTCTGATGCACTTCTTTCTCCTTCTCATCAGGGCCAGGCATTCCGCAGGAGGGGGTTCCCATCAAGGACGCAAAGGCAGCAGCAACAGATAAAACAGACAGATCTATCGTCACAATGAAAACAGAAAGTTAAGTTTCAGACTTATTCCAATAAAAGTTTTAAATAAGACATGCTTATTGACACTTCAACTTTGGTGTGCTTCTGCACAGCACCATTCTCCCCAGCCATGGTCAGAATGGCCCATAAGGGGGAAGGAGCAAAGGGGGAAAAGATGAGGACAGAATTTTTCTGTCACATGAAACAATAAAATGTCAACCCCTATTTCCATGGGTCTGAGTACAGGGCAATGGCACCAAGTATTGGCACTATTTTCCACAGGTGGTGGTGATTTTTAGCTGGTATCTCACTCTTGAGGGTAACAAAGGCACAGAGACCACAGCTGCTGCTGGAGTTCTGAAGCAGCCCAGGCCTCTATGCCACTAGCCTATTTACTTCAATGGTGCCTGCCAAAGTCATTGCAGAGTGATGTGGGAAAGTGTCTGATCATGGAGGAAAAAATAAGGCAGCTATTTCTAGAAAAGCTTCAGGAGAGGATTGCAAAGTACGTCCATGGAAGTTCCATTGAGATCTTGCAGGAGGATACAAGGGATAGGTATATAAACTGCCATGCATGCCCCCGCCCCCAACCTAACCCTACAGGGGAATGAAAAGCAGATAACAACACTACCTCTGTTTGTTGTACCTCTATCTCTTCTCATACAAGTAAAACAATTAAAAGCGTTTTACAGGGATCCTCTAAGTCAGATATAAGCATAATAATTCACTGAAGGGTGATATGTGAGTTCTCTGTTGAGAGCCAGTAGCCCACTGGTCATCATAATCACTGCAAAATGTACATATGCATACTACTTAAAGAGTTACGTTTCTGTACTGAAAATTATGTTCTTAAGGCAGGTAACCAATATGTGACATATCTCGAACAGGTTCCTTTGAAGCAGGAGGTAACAGATGCTTTTATCTATGTCTGGTCATGGGTGTATTGGCATTACATGTCTCACAATGGATGCTGGTTTGTATACTGAGCCACATGCTAATCAAAGCAACAGAGAGTCCTGTGGCACCTTTAAGACTAACAGATGTATTGGAGCATAAGCTTTCGTGGGTGAATACCCACTTTGTCAGATGCGTCTGAGGAAGTGGGTATTCACCCACGAAAGCTTATGCTCCAATACATCTGTAGTCTTAAAGGTGCCACAGGACTCTCTGTTGCTTTTTACAGATCCAGACTAACATGGCTACCCCTCTGATGCTAATCAAGAGATTGCAAAATCTTCAAGAGAAGACATTTACAGAAAGCAATAAACAACAGAAGGGGATACTGTTTATGAATAAAGACAATGAATTGTTGGGGTATATGTAGTGGTGTAGAGATACACCTTGGATCCTTCCCCCAGGATGCAAGCTAACAACGTGTCTTTCTTATGAACGGAAACAAATTATTACATATAAAGTAAAATAATAAGACACATTCTAGACCCATGATTAACTTAACTTGATGTTTTCATGTCATTTGTTTCCACTTGAATCTCTGTACATTGTTAAATAAACTTTTAGTTGTTTTTGCTATAAACATATCTAAGTGCAGTGATCTAAAGGGAACTGGGCAAGCTGCGATTTACTGTCTCTTTGGAAGCAGCAAATCTATGAATACTGCAAGTGTCCAGTGGAACATGGACTAGACACTCCAGGAAAGTTATTCAGAGGGCTTGGGAGTTGGCGAGTGCCTATTGCCACCCTGTAGTGAGAGAGCACGGCCTGCATAGACCTAGGGGGGAGTGCTTGTGTTGCCCGTTGCTGGTGGAGTTGGGGAGATGACCTATGGCAGGCTAAGGGCAGGGGGTAGTGAGGTGCCTCAGAACTCTGGGTACCCGTGGGGAGCATCGCAGCCACCACAACCTGAAATAATGTAAACCACATTCTACCAGTGTTTTGTTTTGCTACCTTTCCCCCCATCCCACCCCCATGCCCCAAAAGCCCTTGCCAGATTAATTGTGCTATATAACTTACAGGAGTCACTTGCCATTGTCTTGCTCAGAAACAGGAAACCTGGCACACAGCAGCCAGCAAACAGAAAAGCATAAGGATGAAATGGAATGGAATGGCAGACAGTAGTTCCAGTTTCTGCTTCACTGTAACTCAGAGTGAAGGGGTAGATGCTTGTTTCTTGGAACAAAATCCACAAATAAAATAAAANGAAGTGGGTATTCACCCACGAAAGCTTATGCTCCAATACATCTGTAGTCTTAAAGGTGCCACAGGACTCTCTGTTGCTTTTTACAGATCCAGACTAACACGGCTACCCCTCTGATGCTAATCAAGAGATTGCAAAATCTTCAAGAGAAGACATTTACAGAAAGCAATAAACAACAGAAGGGGATACTGTTTATGAATAAAGACAATGAATTGTTGGGGTATATGTAGTGGTGTAGAGATACACCTTGGATCCTTCCCCCAGGATGCAAGCTAACAACGTGTCTTTCTTATGAACGGAAACAAATTATTACATATAAAGTAAAATAATAAGACACATTCTAGAACCATGATTAACTTAACTTGATGTTTTCATGTCATTTGTTTCCACTTGAATCTCTGTACATTGTTAAATAAACTTTTAGTTGTTTTTGCTATAAACATATCTAAGTGCAGTGATCTAAAGGGAACTGGGCAAGCTGCGATTTACTGTCTCTTTGGAAGCAGCAAATCTATGAATACTGCAAGTGTCCAGTGGAACATGGACTAGACACTCCAGGAAAGTTATTCAGAGGGCTTGGGAGTTGGCGAGTGCCTATTGCCACCCTGTAGTGAGAGAGCACGGCCTGCATAGACCTAGGGGGGAGTGCTTGTGTTGCCCGTTGCTGGTGGAGTTGGGGAGATGACCTATGGCAGGCTAAGGGCAGGGGGTAGTGAGGTGCCTCAGAACTCTGGGTACCCGTGGGGAGCATCGCAGCCACCACAACCTGAAATAATGTAAACCACATTCTACCAGTGTTTTGTTTTGCTACCTTTCCCCCCATCCCACCCCCATGCCCCAAAAGCCCTTGCCAGATTAATTGTGCTATATAACTTACAGGAGTCACTTGCCATTGTCTTGCTCAGAAACAGGAAACCTGGCACACAGCAGCCAGCAAACAGAAAAGCATAAGGATGAAATGGAATGGAATGGCAGACAGTAGTTCCAGTTTCTGCTTCACTGTAACTCAGAGTGAAGGGGTAGACGCTTGTTTCTTGGAACAAAATCCACAAATAAAATAAAATAAAAATAATATATCATTGCCTTTCTTTCCAGGTCGGTCAAACCAGGGAAGGACAGTCTTTCTCTGAGGAGGCCCCTCATGGTGAGACAAAGGCTGCTGAATCTTTGCAACAGCAGAAAAAGAGCCAGAATTACCTGCTACAGGATGTGCAAAAGGAATTTGTCAGCTGGTTAAAGCAGTGTCCGAGTCCTAAATTCCAGAACATGGGGCAGTGGGAGGCCCTGAAAAAGAAGTACCGGAAAGCAGGGCAGTGGGAAGCCCTGGGAGGGAGCAAAAGAGAGCAGGCAGTGACTCCCTGCAGAGTCCCTCCCATCCTCACTTCCCCCTACCTCTTCCTCATTCCTGCTCCCATGAAGGGATCATTGTTTGGGTGGCTCCACTACCTGGTTCCTGACATCACTAGGCTCCAGCTCCGTCCTATGTTCTCGGTGACTCTAGTCCCCGTGCTCCTCTGCCTAGTCCTAGCTGCTGTATCCCTGGCTTCCTCTGTGCTTTCCTGCTACTGAGGGCCTGGGCCTGGCATCAGAAACTACTGGCTCAGAGGCTGCTCTGCAGCCAGGGACGGAAAGGACACACATGGCCCAGGACCAGAAGTACTGGAATACTGCAAAAAATAGTCTGCAAAAAAGTGCCAGAATGGCATTCCAGAGCATCCCAGCACAACTTGAGCACTGGATTGAACAAGCTTTTTGAACTGGATCTGAAAAAACAGGATGCAAAAGAGAAGATGCTGGAGTGGAAGGAAAAAAATGGTGGCAGATTCTCTACAGCATTATTGGGAGATGAGGTGAAAAGACTGGGAAATGAAAGAAAGAATCAGTAAACAACAGAAGGGCATGTCTGGGAGACTCTTTGGTATGCTTGTCTCAAATCCTGGATTCCTCTGAACCCAGGGCCAGTCACAGCAACTCCAGTCATGTTGGCACCACACTGCCATGTGCTGCAACTGAGGAAGAACTTGGGGCGGGTGGAGGGGGTTGAGCCACTTCATGTATAATGGAGGCGCATGTGGTCAATTGTGCCATGCCTTCACCAGGGAAAGAGAACAGGCATGTGACAACATGTAATTCCATTAAATTTGACATTACACTTTAATTTCCTGGTTTTTGCACTTTTGTTTCCATTTGAGGTTTGTTGAGTGTTGGTTATTTTGTTTAGGGTTAGCAGGCTTTGGAATTGCACCTGTCAGGTGGAAGGTTCCCAGGGTTGGGAAGAGGGGTCCCAGCCATACACCTCTGCAGAAATACCAACCCTTCCTCCTAAGAGGGTCGGAGTTAACAAGCACCACACTTAACATAGCACCCCACTTTTATCTAACCCAGCGAAAGCCAGGAGCAGACGCAGATCAGGATATCTAGGAGCGGTTATACACACTCCCTTGCCCCTGGCACAGCATACAGCAAAACAGTCCCTGCCCCCCATGCCTGGCTAGACACACATACACTCTCTGTGCCACACTAGTGCAATCCTCTCCCCTCCTTGGGTCAGTCCAAGCTGTCTGTGTGCTTTGGTCTGGTATTGGCATGTGGTATGAGTTCAGGATGCATTATCGGTTACATGGTCTTAGCTCCTGTCAACTCCAAGCTGTGGGTTTATCATGAGTCCCCTTTTGCCAGCAGCTGGCTTGCCTCCAAGCAACTCTTGCTTTGCCCTAGTTTAGGGCTCCAGCCTCCTGTCCTGCTAAATTGTCTCCTCTTCCAATTTTCCTGGCCATGTCCTGTCCCACCCCTTCCACTTCCCGTACCCCATCGCTTATTGTCTCAATTCCTCCCCGACTCAGAGTTAATTCTGTGTGTTTGAGTGGCACTTCTCCCCAGCCAATTAGGTTTGTGCAGAATAGTAGAAATGCCTGGGCACGGAGGGGAGATACAGGAAGCAGGAGGCTCTCTGGCTAGTTCCACAACTTGTTCTGCTTCTTGCATTTGCACTTTAGTTTTTGGCAGATGGACCATCTGTGTTAACAACCTTTAATAAACGAGTTTGGACAACAGTCCTTTGCTTTGTGTGCTCCAAAGAATAACATGCAAAACATTCACATAGAAATACACATTTTTTACTAAAGTCTTAGATTTAAAATTAATAGAAATGGCATAGCACCAGCTCAACACAGTAATTATGATTCCCTACTCTACCACCCTGTGTTAATTAATATGAAATAAATTAATAAAAAAGTAATAATTCACTGAAAGTCTGACATTATTTCAGGGACATTGCACACCTTCACAGCACAGCAATAATCGCCTAGTAAATATCCACCACTACAGACCCAACAGTTGATTTGCCAACATCACATTGATTGCTCACAGATCTGTCACCAGTCAGGGTAATCAGGTTCTAAAGGCAATAGCAACTTGCTTCTGGACTGGTATGGGCTTTCTCATCCTCATGTCCAGGGATTGGAGTTAGCTCCTCACACAGCTCCAGGAACACGAAAGTTCTGGGCTCAATGCTGATTATTCCAGGTCTGCATGACAATATAGTACCACCATTCTGTGACTGTGGGATTACTCTAAAAAAGACAGTTACCTTTTCCGTAACTGGTGTTCTTCGAGATGTGTTGCTCATGTCTATTCCACAGTAGGTGTGCGTGCTCGTCACATGCACCGGTGTCAGAAGTTTTTCCCCTAGCAGTACCTGTAGGGGAGCGCCCCTAGTGACCCTGGAGTGGTGCCTCCATGGTGCAGTATAAGGGGCGCTGCGCGCTCCCTCCACCCTCAGTTCCTTCTTGCCAGACAACTCCGACAGAGGGGAAGGAGGGCGGGATGTGGAATAGACATGAGCAACACATCTCGAAGAACACCAGTTACGGAAAAGGTAAATGTCTTTTCTTCTTCAAGTGATTGCTCATGTGTATTCCACAGTACGTGATTCCAAGCTATATCTGTTGGAGGTGGGTAGGAGTTCACAAATTCTCGGGACGGAGCACAGCCCTGCCGAACCTGGCGTCATCCCTGGTTTGGGAGACGATCGCATAATGCAAGGTGAACGTGTGAACTGAAGACCACGTAGCAGCCCTACAAATGTCCTCTATTGGGACATGGGCCAAAAAGGCAGCTGACAAGGCCTGTGCCCTAGTCGAGTGTGCCCTCACAACTGACGGCAAGGGGATTCCTGCCAGGTCATAACAGGTACGGATACACAATGTGATCCAGTTGGAGAGCCGCTAAGTGGAGATTGGCCGACCCTTCATGTGTTCGGCCGAGGCGATGAACAGCTGCGAGGACTTTCTGAACCGTTTTGTTCACTCAGGTAGAAAGCCAGAGCCCGTCGCACATCCAGCGTGTGGAGGCGGCGCTCCTCACTGGACGCATGGGGCTTGGGGCAGAGGACCGGCAGGAAAATGTCCTCACCCATGTGGTAAGCGGAGATTGCCTTCGGGAGGAATGAAGGATGTGGATGGAACTGGACCTTATCCTTATGGAACACCATGTACGGGGGCTCAGAGGTCAGGGCCCTGAGTTCTGAGACCCGTCTAGCTGACGTGATCGCAACCAGAAAGGCCACCTTCCACGAGAGGTGTGACCAGGAGCATGTAGCTAGCGGCTAAAATGGGGGGCCTGTGAGGCAGGCCAGCACAGGTTCAGGTCTGATATGGCCACCAAGTGCACCTTGACGGACGAGGGCGCCAGGCCCTGGGCCCTATGGTGAAGGAGGTAGTCCAAAATGAGCTGGATCGGGGCAGCCACGGGGGAAACGCCCCACTCAGCCACCCATCGGGAGAACCAAGACCACTTTGCCAAGTAGGCTCGGTGCGTGGAGGGTTGCCTGCTTTCCAAGAGGACATGCTGAACCCCTTCCGAGCACGTCCTCTCCTCCCGGCCTAGCCATCGAGCAGCCACGCCATGAGGTGAAGTGCTGCTAGGTTGGGGTGGAAGAGGTGGCCCTGGTCCTGGGAGAGCAGGTCCGGGCGGGACGGCAATGGCCACGGTGGGGCTACCGCCAGGCCCGTGAGGGTCCCATACCAATGCTGCCTGGGCCATGCCAGGGAAATCAGTAGGACCCGGGCCCTGTCCGTCTTTATCTTTTCCAGGACCTTGCCTATCAGTGGGAATGGGGGGAAGGTATAGAGAAACTGGCCCGACCAGGACAGGAGAAAGGCATCGAAGATAGCGCTCCTGTCCCAGCCCCCACTGGAGCAGAACCGGGGACAGCGACGGTTCTGCTGAGTCACAAACAGGTCCACCTGGGGTGTTCCCCACCCTTGGAAAAGTCTGTACACCACCTCTGGGTGAAGAGACCACTCGTGTTGAGAGGAGAAGTCCCTGCTCAAGCAATCTGTCCGCGAGTTCCGCGCGTCTGGTAGGTAGTAGGCCTGTAAGCAAATGTCGTGGGCTATAGAGAAGTCCCACAGCCTGAGGGCTTCCTGGCAGAGGGCAGAGGATCGGGCCCCGTCTTGCCTGTTGATGTAAAACATCGAGGCCATGTTGTCCGTGAGAACCCTGACCACCCAGGCCTCCAGGTGTGAGCGGAAGGCCATGCACGCCAGCTGCACCGCCCTGAGCTCCTTGACATTTATGTGGAGGGCCAGGTTCTGCGCAGACCACAGACCTTGGGTCTGAATGTCCCCCACATGGGCTCCCCACCCCAGGTCCGATGCATCAGACACCAGTTCCATCGACGGGGCCCTGCCTCTGAACAGGACCCCATGGAGCATGTTCCCCAGGGAGGACCACCATCGTAGGGAGGCAATCACCAGTTCAGGCATAGTGAGGACTTTGTCCATCCTGTCTCTGGCCTGGGAGAATGCTGAGGCCAACCAGAGCTGGAGGGGCCTCATCCTGAGTCTGGCATGGCAGACCACATATGCGCATGCCAACATGTGACCCAAGAGCTGGAGGCATGCTCTGGCTGTTGTCACTGGAAATCTTGTGATCGTGTCGATGAGCCCTTTCAGGGTCTCAAACCTGTCCTGAGAGAGGGAGGCTCTGGCCGACGTGGTGTCCAGGACTGCCCTGATAAACTCTATGCGTTGTACCGGGACTAACGTGGACTTGGTGTGGTTTACCAACAGGCCCAAAGTGGCGCACGTGGACAGAAGGAGCGCCACGTGATCCTGCACCTGCGTTTGGGAGCTGCCCTTGACCAGCCAGTTGTTCAGATAGGGGAAGATCTGGACCCCCCGGCACCTGAGGTAGGCCGCTACCACCGACATACACTTTGTAAATACCTTGGGGGCAGTGGACAGGCCAAACGGGAGGACCGTAAATTGGTAGTGTTCCTGCCCCACCGTGAAATGGAGGAAGCGTGTGTGCCCCTCAAATATATGGACGTGGAAGTACGTGTCCTGCAGCTCGAGGGCGGCGTACCAGTCCCCGGGATACAGGGAGGGAATGATGGAGGCCAGGGAGACCATGCGGAACTTGAGCTTCACCATGTACTGGTTCAGGCCTCGCAGGTCCAGGATGGGCCAGAGCCCCCCTTTGGCCTTCGGGATAAGGAAATAGTGGAAGTAGTACCCCTTGCCTTTGAACTCCATTGGCACCACTTCCACCGTTCCTAGACCAAGGAGCTGCCCCACCTCCTGCTCGAGCAGAGCCTTGTGAGAGGGGTCCCCCAGGAGGGACGGGGGCAGAGGGTGGTTGGGTGGGGTGGAGGTAAACTGGAGGGTGTAACCCCGGGAGATGGTGTTGAGGACCCATCGGTCTGTCCGAGGTCAGCCGCAACCACTCCGGGAGGAAAGCACACAACCGGTTGTAAAAGGGAAGCTTTATTGTGGGTGGATCCCTGATGAGAACTGGCAGGGCATCCCCGGGCGTCCCTGGGCATCCCGTCAAAACTGCCATTTCCCTGCCTATTTGCCCATGGAGGACCCAGGCTGGGGAGCAAGCCGAGACTGCCTCTGCGGGTGTTTCTTATAGTCCCACAACGTTTTATAAGCGGGCTCATATTTAGAGTGGGCGGCCTGGGCGGGAGCCTGCTGCGGCTTAAACTCAGGTTTAGCCGGAGTCGGAACATAGAGGCCCAGAGTTTGAAGCGTCGTGCGGGAGTCTTTCATGCCATGCAGTTTTATATCCGTTTGTTCTGCAAACAGAGCTTTGCCGTGAAATGGGAGGTCCTGCAAGGAGGTCTGCGCCTCACTGGACAGCCCAGAGAGCAGGAGCCACGACGTCCTTCTCATGGACACCGCGGAGGCCATGGACCGCGCGGCCGTGCCTGCCACATCTGACGCTGCCTGCGGGGTTGCCCTGGCAGCCGTTGTACCCTCCTCCACCAGCGCTTTGAACTCCTTCCTGTCACGCTCCTGGAGGGAGTCCTCGAACTTGGGCAAAGAGCCCCACAGGTTGAACTCATACCGGCCCAGGAGAGCCTGATGGTTCACCACCTGTAACTGGAAGCTCGACGATGAATAAATTTTCCTTCCAAATGAGTCCAACCTCCTTGAATCTTTATTTTTCAGAGTAGGGGCTGGTTAGCCCTGCCGCTCCCTGTGGTTGACCCACTCGACCACCAGGAAGTTAGGGGCAGGGTGGGTGTATATGTATTCATGCCCCTTGGCAGGCACAGAATACTTGCGTTCCGCTCTCTTAGAGGTGGGGGTCAATGAGGCCGGGGTTTGCCACAGGGTATTTGAAATTTTCGCCACCTCTTCATGGAGAGGCAAGGCCACCCTGCCCAGTACCGAGGCAAACAGTACGTTAAACAGGAAGTCCGAGGGCTCCTCCACCTCCTCTGCCTGGAGGTTGAGGCTTGATGCCACCCTTTTTAATAGTTCTTGGTGGGCCTTAGAGTCCTCCTGCGGGGAGGAGGGGCCATAATTGCCTCATCAGGGGAGGGCAAGGAGGCCGGCACCGTACTTTGCGTGTCCACTGGCTCCGGAGGGTCCACCACCTGGTCGGTCTCCGGGCACGGTGCCTTGGATGTACGTCCCACCCTTCTGAGGCTCCAGCTACTGAGCGAAACCCCACCGGGGGCTGCGTCGGGAGCCACAGTGCCCACTGGTACTATTGCGCCGGCCATGGAGCCTGGTGCCACTGCACCTGCTGTGGCACCGGGGGAGTGGGCTGTTCGGCCTGGCTGGCCTGACCCATTGATGGATTGCTACGAAGGGAGGCCAGGCTGACATACGACCTGCCACTGTCCCTGGACCAGGAGGAGCGGTGGTGCCGGGAGTGGTGCTGACCCCGAGACTGCGACCTCAACGTGGAGGACCGGTACCGTCGGTAACGGGCTGCTCGGCGATCGGCTCCGACGGGTGGATCCACAACAGCGACTCGCCAGCCATCAATGCCTGGGGCTGCGGGAGCGGTGCCATGGCGGGGTCCTAGAGTGAGATGATGAATGGCAACGGCGTCAACGTTCGTTTCGCGACCGGCTACAATACACCCTCCGAGACAAGGGCCTTCGGCGGTGTCTGCCTCGGTCCTGTCGGTGCTCGCTCCTTGAGGCAGAGCGGTGCCTGGAGTCTCGGTCAGACGGAACCCAGCCAGACAACCTGGTGGGAATCAATGGCGACTCATGTGGACTATGGACGGAACAGTCGCTGAGCGGCGAACAGTGTCGAAACGTTCTCTTGACCGAGACCGGTACTGAGTCGGGGGCGACTATGGAGATCCCAGCGGCGGCTTGCCTCTGGAGCGTGGGGCCAACATTGGCAGTGCTCCTGGTACTGGCATGGACATGACGTCCCGGGCCGCCTGCAGGGCCTCTGGAGTGGAGGGGAAGCCTGCTCCTACTGGGCTGGGCTACTCTGCTCAACTTGAGTCGGAGGCCTAGAGGATGATGGGGATCGAGGACTGCCCAGCACGGGTCTAGTCTCTGCCCCAGATTTACTCCAGTGCCGTGGCGGAAAAGGCCTCTTCTTAGCCTTTTTGGCATGCCCCGTGGATGGGGAGCAGTGCCGACTAGTAGATGGCGCCGGGCGGGTCGCTGCGCACCGACAAAATTTCCACTGGTAAAGGCTCCATGCTGATTGTGTCTTCTCAGTGGGCATGCACAAAGCCACCTAAATCCTGATGCCACTGAGCTGTTCATACCTAAATCCCAGCAGGATTCACACACTAGGCATTCCTCCACCTGTTTTGCTTGTGTGGCCAATCCAGTAGACATGCTCCGAATTTAACCAATCTGCACAAAGGACAAACAGGATGTGGTGCTGCTCTCCACCGATAGGCCAGTGCTTATAGCATTCAGCTGGGATATGGGAGACTGAGGTGCTAATCCCTGATCCAAATCTGGCAGAGTTGGAATTCCAATCTGCATTTCCCACATCCCAGGTGAATGCTCCAACCACTGGCCTGCTGGTGGTGAAGAGCACTATCCTCTCCTCATCAGGTTTTCACAAGGAAAGGCTGATGTGGTTTAGCTGCCTAACTCCAGGAGAGGGTTCATGGCTGTGAATTTCAAGTGGAGAGGAACCTCCCTACAGCCTGAAGTGGTAGACTAACTCTCTGAAAGAAGCAGGGTTTAGGCCACACCCTTCTCCTATGCATTTCCTATTGGCTAGTTTAGGCAGTTCCCAACTCAGCAAGCTGGCTTCTGTGAATCCCATTAGGCATCAGGATACCTAAAAGTTAGGTTTTGCAATGCTGGTAATGGTAACCATTGTCAAGTGTATCACAGATTCATAGACTTTAAAGCCAAAAGTGACCATTGTGACTGTCTAGTCTGACCTCCTGTATGCTACATGCCACAGGACTCCCCTGTAATAATTTATGTTTCAATAGCTGTTCTTGAACTACAGCATATAGTTTAGGAAAATCTATCAATCAGTCAATCTTGATTTAAAAATTTCCAGTGATGGAGAATCCACTGAAACCCTTGGCAAGTTGTTCCAATGATTAATTGCCTTTACTGTTACAGATGTGCACCTTATTTCTAGTTTGAATTTATCTAGTTTCATCAATTGAAGCACTGTCTATTATCACATTTCTGATCCCCATTTAGGCATTAATAGACTGTGATCAAGTCACCTCTTAACCTTGTCTTTGATAGGCTAAATAGTCTTTCAACTATAAGACATGTTTTCCAATCCTTTAATCATTCTTGTGGTTCTTCTCTGAACCCTCTCCAATTTATCAACATCCATTTTGAAGGGACTATTCAAGGCAGAATGGCCCGTTAAACACCTCTGCAGTCATAGGACAAAAATAGGGCGGTAGTGGGTTACAGATTGTTGTAATAAGCCATAAATTCAGTGTCTCTGTTCAGTCCTTGAGATTTTTAGTGTCTATCAGAATTATGAATTTAAGCTCTCAGGCTCATCTTTTGAAAGTGTTGTGCAGGTTTCCTTGTCTGACTATAGGTGGACTGTGGGGTAACTACCATAGTGCCTTTGGCAGGATGGCTTCTGCTGGTTGAGCCCCCATAACCTTGTGGGCCTTGGTGCTACTGGATGACTTGCACCATTGTAGCTACGCCACTAACTGAACACAGTATTCCAATAGTGGTCACACCAGTGCTAAATATAGAGGTAATATAACCTCAGCTCCTACTTGACATTCCCGTTTATATATCCAAGGATTGTATTAGCCCCTTTGGCCATGGCATCACACTAGTAGCAAGGGCTTAAATTCCCTTACAATATTTCCCCCCCCCCTTGGCTGCCCCATTTGGAGCTCCAGGTTTTAGCCCCTGCAGAGCAGGGGGTCTCAGGGCTTTAGCCCCACGGGGGCATGCCAGGGCTCAGGGCTTCAGCCCTGTAGGAGGCACTGGGGCTCGGGGCGTCTGCCCTGCAGGTTTGAAATATTTACTGGAGCTCCACTCCAGATAGCTCCAGCTACATTTAAGCCCTGCTAGGAGCTCATTTTCAGCAGACTATCCACCATGACCCCCAAGTCTTTTTCACAGTCATTGATTCCCAGAATAGATGTATGTTTGTAGATGTATGACTTTATATTTGAACATATTGAAATACATATTGTTTGCCTGTGTCGAGTTTACCAAGAGATCAAGATTGTTCTGTATGAATGGCCTGTTCTTTTAATTATTTACCATTCCCCCCAATCTTTGTGCCATCTGAAACCTTTATCATTAATGTTTTTATTCCAGGTTACTGATAAAAATGTTAAATCGTGTATGGCCAAGAACTAATCCCTGCAAGACTCCACTGGAAACACAGCCACTCAACAACGATTCTCCATTTATAATTATATGTTGAGGCCTATTTGTTAACAAATTTTTAATTCAGTGAATGTACACCATCTTGATTTTATACTGTTCTAGTTTATAAATTAAGATATCATGTGGTACAGAAGGCTAGATATATTACGCAACCCTGTTATTAAATAGCATGATCAAAGAGACACACTGAATGTTGAAGCTGTAGTTCCATAGTACAATGTTTGATCTGGAAACGTAATCTAAAAATCACAAATAAATCATTATCTACCTTAATTTCCTCCTTTGTAAAAAATCTGTACATTGTATTCTAAAAGTAATTTAATACCTTAATCATTTATGCCCCAAAGCATGTGTGTGTGTGTATATATATATATACATTTTTTTTCTCAGTTTAGAATTCCTGAAATAGCTTTTGTTCTGATCCTAGTGTGCACGTATTTCAATAGGCTTTTATTGTATTGTTACCCTTTTTGAACTAAGTAATTAGCCAAATTTGGGGTATGGTGGGTTGTTCCAGCTGTGAGGAGAGATCGATGATATAGCCATTTTCTTTGATGCAATCTTCTTTATTTAAAAAATTATACATAAAGTCCTGTTTCCCCAATCACAGGAGGAAATCAAATCACAAGAGAGAGTTTGCTGACTTTTCCAAACCTGACTTTTCAGTCAGCACTCTGCTTAAACAGCTTTCTCTCTTAGCTTTGTCTCAGGGCCACATTACCAACATTTCTGTCTAACAGCAACACTAACTGCCTTTCTGGCTGCTTCTAACTCTGTGTCCTGAAAAATGCATCTCACTCCCCCTCTCCCCCCAAATACACATATACAGTTATCCGAACAATGCTCAGCTAAAGTCCTCTGCCATCATGATTAAAAATCCTGGGTGGACTGGGTGATTGGGTGGTGGTGGTGAGCTGCTTAACTATCTCTCACCACTATCTTAAAAGAAGGGTGGTAACTCACATCCATAACAAGGTTAAACCCAACCTACAACAACTCATCCCTCCTAAGCTTTGTCCATCCTCCCAAAGAGGCTGAAAATGAAGACACAACAACGAATCCCAACCAGAAAAAAAATGAAATAGTTCAACAAATTATATTAATTATGTACTATTAGCTATTTAGAGTGTCAGGATGTTTTCACAAAAAAAACAAGGAGTCCGGTGGCGACTTAAAGACTTCACATAACTAAGCCAAATTAATTTTTTTCTCACCATATCTTTTTGGATTTTTTTTCTTTCAATCAATGTAAAGAGGCCTTTTTTCAATGAGCCCCCGAGGAACCCCTATTGTTTCTATGGAATTTGCTGAGTGATATATACTGTGCCCATTTTGTTCTAATTAGGAATTCATTTATGTTACAGTATTATCACATAATAACAAGTGAAGAGACATAATTTTGAGTCTATGACATTATACAGTACAATAAAACAAATACATTCTTAAGTTTATTCTCTATTGTTGCCCCAATTAGACTGTATACATAAAGAAAATACGTATGTTTTACAAGTCAAAGCTAGTTTGCTCCTATATTGACCTATGAATCAGTCACACTTTTTGTTGCTCTTCTGTGATCAGAAATTTAAAGAAAATATTTTCATTTATTTTGAGATTAAGTTAAAGTTGAGAGCATTAATCTTCTATAAAATGTTATAAAATATTTAAGAATATATTTTCTTCATCAATTTTATTGTCTATGGCCTTAATATTTTAAACAGCCTTGTAGTGCCTAGTAGTAAGCAACTATGATCATGTATTAATCATAAGAAAATTAAGAACCTTTTTAGTTGTTAAAAGATTAGTTAGTGAACATGAGAATACTTTATGGGAAAGATGACATTTTTTCTACTAAACAATATGTTGACCAAATGTCCCGATAAAATTGCACAAGGTATGAAAAATGAACATTCTTATGGCACCAAATTAAATTCTGTTTTGGAAGAGACAGAAAAAGACAGTCTCACTAGTTCTACTCCTGATCTGAAAGTGATTCCTTCTCCTTTGGCCTTGAATTAAAAACTCCCTTCTCTTATTTCAGTTTCCCCTCTGTTAAATGGGACAGTCCTGTTTGTCTACTGATCTCACAGCCATTTTGCCAAAATAAATTAGTAAAAGTTTGCAACCATCTAAAAAGTACTGTATATGTGTGAAATATTGTTAATATGGTTATGCACTATCATACTTCTGTGCATTATATGAATCTAAGGTGACCCCCCTGATATGTACCTAACAGTGAAATATTATCTCTGTCCAGCAGACCTATGTACAGATGTTTAGATCGAAAGTTTCTGTGTTGAGCCAGGGAAGGAATTGTGAATAATGGTCTAAATTTAATTGTTGCTGATACCCAGGGATTACAAAATCACACTCCTGTTTCACTTGGTAAGTGTGCAGTCAAGAGCTAACTCTGGAATTATCCTTTTGATTATTAAGTATTATTATTATTATTAATTCTAGTAACGTGCATCTTGAGCCAGCATGCAGAGACTTCCTTCTTCACTCCTCCTCTCATCTCCCCCACCTCCTCCCCAGCACTGACACTCGCCATTTCTTCAATGCACCTAGCACGTACTCTGGGTCTGGCTCCTATGAAATCAAAAACTTGTTTGTCCATGCATCTGAAGAAGTGGGTTTTTTTACCAATGAAAGCTTAGGCCCAAATAAATCTGTTAGTCTTTAAGGTGCCACCCGACTCCTTGTTGCTTTTGTGGATACAGACTAACACAGCTACCCCTCTGATACTTTGTCAGTGATAGAAATTGATAATATTCTGAATGATGGTAGAAATAATGGTGTTCTGTAGTCCTGTCAATAAGTATCATAGACACTCAACCTTTACTACCGTAACATATCTGTTTCAGGTTTCAGAGTAGCAGCATGTTAGTCTGTATCGCAAAAAGAACAGGAGTTGTTTCAGTTTATCAATTAAAAAAAAACCAAAAAACAAAAAACCTGGGGCACAGCTGGGAACCATTGAAAGACTTGCCAGAAAGAGACAGGAGTGGAGGAGCTTCGCAGCTGCCCTGAGTAATGGGTACCAACTAACTAATCTCTCCCGCGTCTCCTGCTTTATGGGGAGGGATGTTCACAGCTCAGAAACAAATTTGTGGTTTCCCGAGCGATCGCGTTAGCAGCGATTCACAGCCACGCTCACAATGTCACAAATAAACAACCAAAGCAGAAACGCCAATCAGAGTGAAATGAAGGAAAGAAGAGCACAGCATCGTGCCCCGTGGCCTCTTTGCCGCAGTGTCTGGCTCGCAGAGCAGCCCCCCTCCCCTTCCTCAAGCTGTAGAAAATGGTGGCGAACGGTAGAGACGGGCCAAGGAGAGAAGGGCTGTGTCAGGAAACCTGATTGGTCAGATTTTGCCGCAGCCCCCAAATCCTTGAAACCCAGAGAGGAGCATTTGCAACCCAAAACAGCCGCAGACGCGCATCCCTCGCTCGGCAGACGCACCAGAAGGGCACCGAGACGAGCCGCATCGGAGTTTGAAAGCGGCTGTCGTTTTAAACAAGGGACACGGGGACTGCACTAGAATTCCTGGAGGTAGGGCTTGATAATGAGTCTCCGCATCCTAACGGTGTGTGCGGCAGCGATATAGGAATCCGGGGGGGGGCTCCGTGTTTATGTTACTAGAAAGCCTTGGGGAGTGTAACTCTCGCAGGGAACAGACACCGGCGGGTGGGGGCGGGGGAGAGAGGCGGGCTAAGAGCCCACCCTTTTTCTTTTCAGTTCTCAATCAGGTCGCCACGCAGACAATATACGGAGACTTCATGTCTCGTCTCGGGAGTTGGTCGGTTGTGTGTGATTTGATTCCGCCATGTCTGGTCGCGGTAAGGGTGGTAAAGGCTTGGGGAAGGGAGGTGCCAAGCGCCATCGTAAAGTGCTTCGAGATAACATCCAAGGTATTACCAAGCCAGCTATTCGTCGCTTGGCTCGACGCGGCGGGGTGAAGCGGATTTCGGGCTTGATCTACGAAGAGACTCGGGGGGTGCTGAAGGTGTTCTTGGAGAACGTGATCCGCGATGCTGTCACTTACACTGAGCACGCCAAGCGAAAGACTGTAACGGCGATGGATGTGGTGTATGCCCTGAAGCGCCAGGGTCGCACTCTCTATGGTTTTGGCGGCTAAACGGGTCACTAAAGTCAGCAGGATAACACAAAGGCTCTTTTAAGAGCCACCCACACTTTCACAGTAAGAGTTGAATTATTTTCATAATATAGGAGACCGCTCTTAAAATAAAGTAAGTCTTAAGGCTCTTATACCCAATATTCCTGTTTTAAAAGCGAATATCTCTACAGTACAGATAAACTAGGCATTTAAAATATCCAGTGTAAAAATACTTTTACATTCAAATATTTAAAAAAAATCTTACAACTTGGTGTCAATATGTTTAACAGATTGCAAAGGACAATATTAGCGAAAAACTCATGAAAAGCAAAGTAGGTCTGAAAAGAGCTTTTGGTTATGGATACAAATAATTTTCTAAAATGTAATTAGATTTAATTTAATTAGAACTTCTAATAGCTAGTGATATTTAGTGACAAAAAAAGTAGCAAGACCACGAAGGAAAGTTACTCAATCTATGTTTACAAAGTGCTGAAGCAAGTTCACCCTGACACTCCTTCCTTCAGAGAAAAGAACAGGAGTACTTGTGGCACCTTAGAGCAGTGGTCCCCAATGTGATGCCCGCCGGGGCATTTATGTGCGCCCGCTTAGTGCCCAGCAGGGGAGAGAAGCCGCGGCCCCGCGCCTGACAGGGACAGAGAACTCAGGCTGCAGGCACGGTGTTATCTGTTCCCGGCAGGCACGGGGCCCGCCTAGTGCCCAGCAGGGGAGAGAAGCCGCGGCTCCACACCTGCAGGGGACAGAGTACTCTGGGGCTCTGGGCGCCGGTGTTCTCTGTCCTCGCGGCTTCTCTCCGGCTTCTCTCTTCTCTCTGGATTCAGATATTATGTAATATTAAAAAAAAATTTTTTGCATTATTTAATGTACAAATACAAAACAAGCCTTGAAAAATTGTTGGCGCCCGCCACACTCTTCTGAAAACATGAATGTGCTACTGGCCACAAAAAGGTTGGGGACCACTGCCTTAGAGACTAACAAATTTATTTATAGTCTCTAAGGTGCCACAAGTACTCCTGTTCTTTTTGCTGATACAGACTAACACGGCTGCTACTCTGAAACCTTCCTTCAGAGGTTTTTAAAGCCCGTCTTGACAAAACCCTGGCTGGGATGATTTAGTTGGGATTAGGTCCTGTTTTAAGAAGGGGATTGGACTAGATGACCTCCTGAGGTCCCTTCCAACCCTGAGATTCTATGATTCTATGACACTGGTATCTTTTCCAAGGCCATGTGAATCATGAACTCTTTTAACCAAAGCACTAATTGTCCCTTACATCCAAACATATTTAGTGTAAATAGTTAAGTATTTCATGTATGTTCAATAGTTTTCTATTATAAGTTTTCACATCACAGCATGAGAACACAAGAATCTCAACTCTTACTGTGAAAGTGTGGGTGGCTCTTAAAAGAGCCTTTGTGTTATCCTGCTGACTTTAGTGACCCGTTTAGCCGCCAAAACCATAGAGAGTGCGACCCTGGCGCTTCAGGGCATACACCACATCCATCGCCGTTACAGTCTTTCGCTTGGCGTGCTCAGTGTAAGTGACAGCATCGCGGATCACGTTCTCCAAGAACACCTTCAGCACCCCCCGAGTCTCTTCGTAGATCAAGCCCGAAATCCGCTTCACCCCGCCGCGTCGAGCCAAGCGACGAATAGCTGGCTTGGTAATACCTTGGATGTTATCTCGAAGCACTTTACGATGGCGCTTGGCACCTCCCTTCCCCAAGCCTTTACCACCCTTACCGCGACCAGACATGGCGGAATCAAATCACACACAACCGACCAACTCCCAAGACGAGACATGAAGTCTCCGTATATTGTCTGCGTGGCGACCTGATTGAGAACTGAAAAGAAAAAGGGTGGGCTCTTAGCCCGCCTCTCTCCCCCTCCCCCACCCGCCGGTGTCTGTTCCCTGCGAGAGTTACACTCCCCAAGGCTTTCTAGTAACATAAACACGGCGCCCCCCCCCGGATTCCTATATCGCTGCCGCACACACCGTTAGGATGCGGAGACTCATTATCAAGCCCTACCTCCAGGAATTCTAGTGCAGTCCCCGTGTCCCTTGTTTAAAACGACAGCCGCTTTCAAACTCCGATGCGGCTCGTCTCGGTGCCCTTCTGGTGCGTCTGCCGAGCGAGGGACGCGCGTCTGCGGCTGTTTTGGGTTGCAAATGCTCCTCTCTGGGTTTCAAGGATTTGGGGGCTGCGGCAAAATCTGACCAATCAGGTTTCCTGACACAGCCCTTCTCTCCTTGGCCCGTCTCTACCGTTCGCCACCATTTTCTACGGCGTGAGTAAGAGTAAGGGGAGGGGGGCTGCTCTGCGAGCCAGACACTGCGGCAAAGAGGCCACGGGCGGTAGAGGTAGCGGGGCACGATGCTGTGCTCTTCTTTCCTTCATTTCACTCTGATTGACGTTTCTGCTTTAGTTATTTTTTGTAAATAAATACAGATTTTTGCATAATTATGAGATTATGGGCGTTGCCATGAATGATCACTCGGAAATGAGAATAGGCGGAGAACTAAACTCCATCTCCATTCCAGCGAGGATGAGAAACCAAAGCTGTAAATTGAAAGTGGAAACAATTTCCCCGCTCCTGGTTGGAAGGGGCAATCACTCCAGGTTCTGATATGATATGAAAATTATGTATATAGTCATCTTCATGGTTACAGTATAAGAATTATTTACAAACCTTTAGACTATTGAGAAACTTGGGTGAAAAGAATTAAATTGTGAAATAAAGAGCTAAGGAATATATCAGCCATTTCCAATTTGGCCTCTGCTGCCATCTACTGGCTGTTTCAATTAATTAGTTTAAATCGTGGAGATTTTTAATGAGTCATCTTTCTGTTTTCACTTCTAATATTTTATCGTTGTCAATAGTAGGATTACCTATGTGTTGTATACTGGATTGTTTTTCCCATCGAGAGAAAGAGAAAAGAAGGATATAGAAACTCAATGTATGATTTGTTTGAAATATATTAAATATAAAAATCTGGCTATAGACATTATTCCCTTATTTGAAATATGTATACATTTTGATATATGCAAAAAGAATAGGAGTACTTGTGGCACCTTAGAGACTAACGAATTTATTGTAGCATAAGCTTTCGTGGGCTACAGCTCACTTTATGTTCAACATACTCACCCATTTACTGCAACAAAACAGTGTCAATATATTTTGTGCTATACCTTATTTGTTAAAGGAATAAAGGCTGTGTGGAAGAGGTGGGGAAAAAATATTTCAAATGCTAGTTTCCCTTAATTTCTCAAATAAAAAAATATAGATGTGGCACATGACATGAAATTTCATAGTATTAGCATGTCATGTACTTGAAATGCACCCATCAAAAATGCTCATCTCTTAGTTTGCATCCACATTTTTCCTTTCTCATTTAATTACACTATTTTTGGTATTCCTATTTCTGATAAATCTCTCAAAAAACATTCTCGCCCTCCAGTGTAATTTTCATACAAATTTCCAGTGAGAGGATTTACCACTTATACTTAAATGTTAATGCAAGACTTTATATTGCTTAATTTTAAATGAATGGTATGCCTTCCATTTACTTAAATGGATGAAGAATCGGGGTCTCTGAATATTGTTCCCCTTTCTTAACTTGTTCTATTATGTTAATTTTCATCTAGGAAACGTATTCATCTCTGATATACCAAAATAAGGAAATATATAACAGCTTTCAGTATAAGATGGGTACACAACTGGATGAAAGACCATATTCAAAGATTAGTTACCAATAGTTGTCCGTCAGCTTGGGAGGATGCATTAGAGAGTTCCCACATGGGTCAGTCCTGCATCTGTTCCTATTCAATATTTTCATTAATGACTTGAATAATGGAGTGGAGAGTGTGCTAATAAAATGTGCAGATGACACCAAGCTGGGAGGGGTTGTAAGCACTTTAGAGGAGAGGATTAGACTTCAAAATGATCTTGACAAACTAAAGAATTGGTCTGAGATGAAATCCAATAAAAAGAAGTGCAAAGCACTTCACTTTCAAAGGGAAAATCTAATTCACAGCTACAAAGTGGGGAATACCTGGCTAGGTGGTGGTACTGCTAAAAATGATCTGAGTGTTATAGTAGATCACAAACAGAACGTAAGTCAATGGTGGCTGATGAGATGAAGGCAGCTGGGAGATGAAGGGAGTTAGCCAGTTGAATTTGCCAGCAGAGGGAGGGTAGGGTTGTGGTTTTTGTTTTTTGTTTCCTTAAATTGCAGGTACTCTCCAAAGAAGAACCCGCCATGGGAGGAAAACTATGTGTCACCAACACCACTTCTAGCTCTTCCCCTGCCTCTACTTGGGGGGGGCCTCTGCCAGACAGGCATCCTGATCTTCAAGGCTTCCACCCAGGCCCTGGTGTGTACTTACTGGGAATGCATCCTGTGTTGCCATGGCAATGAAAGCCAGGCAGGGGGAACCAACAGGTGTAAGAGGTGTCTGTTGGTGGAGTCCCTCAGGAATCAGGAAAGAAAGCTGCAGGAGGAGATGGCTCATTTATATGTCATCCAGGAGCATGAGGACTTCATTGTCAGGATGCACATGGAGACACCTGGGATGGCAGATGCTAGCTAACTACAGCTAACTGCAGCAGCACCAGAGGAGGAAGGAGAACTGGCTGTTCTGTGAGGAGGAGACAGGTTGCTGAACACCTTGAGTAGTAGACAGTTCTCCACCCACCACCCCCATCCCCCATCCATTGAGCTAAAGAACCAGGATGCTGTACTGGCAACAGGAGCAGACCTCAGTGGCTGAGGAGGAGGAGCGATTTGTCCCCAATCCTAGGAGGCTCATGGCTAAGGCTACCATTTAGTCATGGGTGTTCTTAGTAAAAGTCATGGACACGTCATGGGCAATAAACAAATATTCATGCCCGTGACCTGTCCATGACTTGTACTATAAATACCCCTGACTACATCTTAGGTGATCTGGGGGGCTCTAGGATGCTGCAGGTACTCGGGGGTGGGGGCTTCCAGCATGCTACCGCTGCTGCTCCAGGGGGGCAGGGGGAGAGCGGCCCAAGGCCCTGCTGCTGCTGCTGCTCTGGGGAAGGGGGGTGGCCAGGGGCGCTGCTGCTCCCAGACTGCTGCTCCGTGGCAGTGCCCAGGACCAGCTGCTGGGGGCCACCCGAGCAGTGGCTGGTGCAGCTTGCCCCAGGACCACCCCAGCTGCTTGAGTGGCCCTGGGGTCAGCTGCGCCAGCTGCTGCAGAAGTCATGGAGGTCCCGGAAAGTCACAGAATTGGTGACTTCCATGACCACCGTGAAAGACTCGTAGCCTTACTCATAGTCACTACACCCAAGAGGAGGAGACAGAGTTCTGGTGGCTGGGGAATCCCTTCTGAGGGGAATGGAGGCATCCATCTGCTGACCTGACATGATGTCCCAGGAAATGTGCTGCCTGCCTGGAGCTGGCATCCAAGACATCATGGAAAGGTTGCTGAGGCTCATCTGTCCCTCTGATCACTACCCCATGCCGTTCATCAACATGGGCACTAATCATACTTCCTGGTGTGATCCTGAGCAGATCAGCAGTGACTATAGGGCTCTGGGAGCGAAGGTGAAGGAGTCAGGGGTGCAGATGGTGTTCTCATTTATCCTCTCAGTTGTGGATAAGGCCCTAGATGGTGTTCTCATTTATCCTCTCAGTTGTGGATAAGACCCTAGGCATGAACACATAAATCTGGAGATGAATACATGGCTGCACAGATGGTGTCAACAAGAGGGCTTTAGCTTCCTTGACCATGTGGTGTAGTTCCAGGCAGAAGGTTGGCTGGAAGAGATGGGGTCCACCTGACCAAGAAGGAGAACAGCATCTTCACAGAAGAGCTAAAAACTAGGTTCAAAGGGTGCAGGTGACAAAAGCCCACAGGTAGGCATAAAGAAAAGTTAATATAGCAGAGGGTTAGATGTTGGTGGGAATATGGAAAATTACAATAGGATCATCAAAGCAACAAGAGGGAAATCAGTGGGGGAATCTGCTCAGCATCTTACATGTCTATACACAAATGCAAGGACTATGGGGGATAAACAGGAAGAACTGGAAGTGTTAGTATATGAAGTAAATTATGACATTATTGGCATCACAGAGACTTGGTGGGATAAGTCAAGATTTGATATTGGTAAAGAAGGGTATAGTTTGTTCAAGAAGGAAAAGCAGGGTAAAAGGGAGGAGATGTTGCATTATACATCAAGAATATATACACTTGTTCTGAGGCACAGAAGGAAGTGGGAGGCAGACCAGCTGAAAGTCTCCCGGTAAATATAAAAGGGGTAAAAAAGGAGTGACATCATAGTAGGGATCTACTATAGACCACCAAATCAGGAAAAGGAGGTGGATGAGGCATTTCTAGAACAAAAATAGAAATATCCAAAACACAAGACCTGGGGAATTTAACTACCCAGACATTTGCTGGGAAAGTAATATGACAAAATAGAAAATGTCCAACAAGTTCTTGGAAGTATTGGGGTCAACCTTTTCTTTCAGAAAGTGGAGGAAGTAACCAGGGGGACTGCCATTTTAGACTTGATTCTGACAAACAGGAAATAATTGGTAGCAAATCTGAAGGTGGAAGGCAGTTTGATAGATTTAATGATTCTAAGGAAAGGAAGGCGTGAGAGCAGCAGAATAAGGCCAATGAAATTCAAAAAAGTAGACGAACAAACAGAGAGAACTGGTAGGCAAGCTACCATGGAAAGCAAATCCAAGGGGAAAAGGGAGTTCAGGAGAGCTGGCAGTTTCTCAAGGAGACAATATAAAAAAAGGCACAACTGTAAACTATTTCAATGTGAAGTAAAAATGGACAAAATAGTAAGGAGCCAATATGGCTCCATCAGGAGTGCTTTAATAACCTGAAAATCAAAAAGGAATCCTAGCAAAAGTGGACACATGGACAAATTACTCAGGAGGAATACAAAAGAATAACACAAGCAAGTAGGGAAAAAATCAAAACAGCTAAGGCACAAATTGAATTAGACCTAGCCAGGGACATAAAAGGCAACAAGAAGAGGTTCTTTAAATACACCAGGAGCAAGAGAAAGATGTAGGACAGTGTAGTCTTTTACTCAGCAGGACAGGAGAGCTAATAAGTGGTTACATCAAGAAAGCTGAGATGTTTAATGTCCATTTTCCTTCAGTCTTCACTAAAAAAATTAATGCTGACCAGATATTCAACAGAATTAATATTCACAACAAGGGGGAAGTAATGCAAGACAAAATAGGGAAAGAACAGATTAAAGAATATTTAGATAAATCAGATGTATTCAAGTAATCAGGGCCTCATGAAATTCATCCTAGGGTACTGCACCAACTAGCTAAAGCAATCTCAGAACCATTAGCAATTATATTCAAAAGCTTATGAAGGATGGGTCCAGTTTCAGAAAACCATAGAAGGGCAAACATAGTACCTGTCTTTAAAAAGGGGAACAGAGTACCCAGGCAATTATAGATGAGTCAGCCTACCTTTGATACCCGGAAAGATAGTTGAACAAATTATTAAACAATCAATTTATAAGCACCTGGAGGAGAATAGTCTTATAAGGAACAGCCAGCATGTATTTGTCCAGAATACATTTGACTATAACAGGGTTAAAAAAAGAACAAGATAAATTCATGGAGGATAGGTCCATCAATGGCTATTTGTCAGGATGGACAGGGGTGGCGTCCCTATCCTCTGTTTGCCAGAATGTGGGAATGGGCGACCGGGGATGGATCACTTGATGATTACCTGTTCTGTTCATTACCTCTGGGGCACCTGGCATTGGCCACTATCGGAACACAGGATGCTGGGCTAGATGGACCTTTGGTCTGACCCAGTATGGCCCTTCTTATGTTCTAACAAATCATGCCAAACCAACCTAATTTCATTCTTTGACAGGAATGCCATCCTAATGGATAGAGGGCAAGTGGTAGATGTGATCTAACTTGATTTTAGTAAGGCTTTCAACACAGTTCCACATGACATTCTCATCAGCAAATTAGGGAAATGTGGGCTGGATGAACTTACTATAAAGTGGGTTTACAACTGGTTGAAAGAACATACTCAAAGAGTAGATATCAATGATTCACTTTTAAACTGTGAGGGTGTATCTAGTGGGGTCCCACAGGGGTTAATACTGGGTCTGGTAGTGTTCAGTGTTTTCATTAATGACTTGGATAATAGAGTGGAGAATACAATTTGCAGATGACACTAAGCTTGAAAGGGTTGCAAGCACTTTGGAGGGCAGGATTAGAAAATTCAACATGACATTGACAAATTGGAGAATTGGTCTAAAGTCAACAACATGAAATTCAATAAAGATAATTGCAAATACTATACTCAGGAATGAAAAATCAAACACAGAACTATAAATTAGGGAATAATTGACTGTGTGGCAGTACTTCTGAAAAGAATTTGGGAGTTATGGTGGATCACAAATTGAATTTGAGTCAACAATGCAATGTAGTTTGTACAAAGGTTAATATCCTTATGGGTTGCATTAAGAGGAGTGTTTTATGTAAGACCTGGGCGCTAATTGTCTTGCTTCTCTCAGCACTGATAAAGCCCCAGCTCGAGTACTGTTTTCAATTCTGAGCACCACACTTAAGAAAGATGTGAACAAATTCGAGAGAGTCCAGAAGAGAGTAACAAACAGGTAAAAGTTTAAAAAACCTGTGTCACGGAGTGTGGGGGAGTCCGGGCCCTGTACCCCCAGCTTCCTGCGATTCACCATGACTCTCAGCCAGCTAGTAAAACAGAAGGTTTATTGAGACGACAGGAACACAGTCCAAAACAGGTCTTGCCAGTACAGAAAACAGGATCCCCTTTAGTTAGGTCTATCGGGGGCCCCAGGGAGGCCCCGGCCTCGTTGGGAAGCCTAAGCCCCGTCAGGCTCCCTCTTCATTCCTAGCCAGCTTCCAAAAATCTCCCAAACTCCTTTCAGGCGTCTCCTTTTCCCCCTTCCCCCACAGCTCCTCCTCCAGCCTTTTTCCTTTGTCCGAATTCCCAGTCAAAGGTGTTACCTGGTCTCCAACTCCCCTCCTGGGTTCTCATGTTACATGCTCAGGTATCTCCCTTCCCCCATGCAGACAGTCCCACCCCAGCTCCCCTGCAACCTTCCCCCTCAGTATTCAGAGAACACCACAAAACATTCTCACTTCGTCACAACCTGACGTATGACTAAAGGTTAAAAAAGCCCTGGGAATGTTTTTTTTTTTGAGAAAGAAGACTGAGGAGGGAGCTGATGACTGTTCAAACATGTTATGGGCTGTTATAAAGAGGATGGTGATCAATTGTTCTCCATGTTCACTGAAGGTGGACAAGAAGTAATGGGCTTAATCTGCAGCAAGGGAGATTTAGGTCAGATATTAAGAAAAAATTTCTAACTGTAATGATAGTTAAGCTCTAGAATAGGCTTCCAAGGGAGGTTGTGGAATCCCCGTCATTGGAAGTTTTAAAAAACAGGTTGGACAAACACCTGTCAGGGATAGTTTAGGTTTATCTGGTCCTGCCTCAAGGAAGGGGGCTGGACTTGATGACCTCTCAAAGTCCCCTCTAGCCTTACGTTTCTATGATTCTATATATTTGTATCTATGTATATTTAATTCCAGTTCGTAATTTACAAAGCAGCTTTGGCAAAATAATAAAGTACGTCTTGTCACAACTAATATTCTATATGTCCAAAATCTGAGGAAAAATGTATTTATTCCTGTATTAATATATTGTATACATCAGATTTCCCAAATAAATAAATGACATTTGTGCTGTGTTTTGCATCTGGTTCATAGTTCTGTCTAGCACCCGCACCCTCCCCCCCTTTTTTTCCCCTTCTAAATCTAGATTGTTATTCAAATAAATTAAAATGAAGCAAAAAGTAACTGCCGCTGACAATTTACAAATGCATACATCTTGGGCATTTCAAAATGGTCTGTGTTTCATTAGAGAATTGAACTGTTGGTAATTGGATACATTGGACTACACTAGTTTAAGTACCAATAGTGCAGTTTGTCCACAATAGACATGCTGTTTTGGGAGCAGTTTGCCACCATTAATGCTACTACTGTACTGTAATAGATGCCCTGTACTCTTGGTACCTCTCTGTCCCACAGTTCCTGGAACAGTTTACCGAAGCAGTTGGTTGTAGGAGATTTCAAAAGGCCTTCTGGGAATCCGAGGTCTACCTGGAGGAGATAACGTTACATGCCTGAAGTCCTTGGGAACCAATGCTATTTCCAGATCACTTTCCCTAAAGATAAGACAGGGTGAATATTTATGCAGTTTTCTCAGTGAGCAAAATTTCTGCTGGAGATTTTGTAAAGCAATGTGAGGCATCTTCAGACCTCAGGGAGGATATTCCAGTGGTAATTGTGATGCGCTAGATATTGAGACTAGCAGTTCACTGATTTATTGTTGCAAACTCCTTACTCCTACTTCTGAAGCAACTGGCTCTGTGCAGTACCTGACCAGTATGTTCACTAGATGGGACACCTGTCTTGTGTCCTGACCACTGCTATAGGTTGGTGACACTGAGTTTTTCTCAAAACCTGGGACAAGTAGCTGTGAATGAATAATGTCATCATGACACATTAAACATTTGTATACTTCTGTGCTGAGCTACCCTTATATTTTACAGCCTATGTTGATGAGGGCACTGTTCACTCATCAAACTTTCACTCTAATGCAAAACTTTGACACTGACCTCATATGCTATTGTATCAATTATATCAACACATCTGATTGCCACACAGTGAAAGCATTTTGGAAGTTATTCTGCCTTAACACTGCTGATGTCACTGTTAATATTTTTGTGACAAAGTGGGAATTTTCTGTAATATTTATATGATGTGTATATGTGCCTCAGTTTATCCTATATGCTGCATTGTTACCTAGTGGGTGGAAAAGGTCTGTTTGCTCTTGGGGCAGACTAAGACACAGGTGTGAATGGCACCTAGCTGTCTGGGTCAAGTGGGCTTCAATCCCCACATCAGTGGAACATCTGAGAAGACAATGGCAAATCCAGTCGTCAGGACATTGACACCTAGAAATCAATGACCCAGAGGGATATGGACTTCCTCACCTCTCCTTAGGAAAGCTGAACAACAATCCCCTCCCAGCTTGAGATCTAAGGACAGGAGAGGTGTGAGACGGGTAAGGGTAGGCTGCAGGAAGCAGTCAGGACACACACCTGGGAGTCTGATGAAGGAGGCCAGATGGACAGAAAGAGCTTGAACAAAAGGGTTCACTACAGCGTGGTTGGGCTCCAGCTACCTAGAAAAAAATATGTTTTAACCTTCATTTCTCTATGCTAACCTAAGGACTTCCTATGCTGTGTTCCAGCTGGCTAATTAACCATTCTGTTTTGACAACATTGCATGAATGTCACTGCAAATGCTTGCTGAGGTGTATTGATCCCTGGAGAATGTACAAGTTTCATGTCTGAGTGGGACTAGCTGAACGGAGCTCACCGTGTGAAGCAGGAGTACTGAAGGTCCAGAGGTCCAGTCTAAGGAGGCAGTGAAGCCACAGGGGGGCTGCCCAATGGAAGAGGTTCCTCCTAGAGAATGTTCCAAAGCAGGGGCCATAGTCCCTATCCTGTGGATCCATGACAGTTTTACATTAGACTGCAAGTTTAATGAAGTTGGGGTGTGTAATTTTTTTTGCAATCTGGTGGCAATGGAAGTGAAAAAAAAGGTTTGGAGTGCATCTTTGATGGCATTGCAGGCAGTGTGAAGGTGAAAGGAAGCCACAAGTCTATCACTTTAACTTTTTATTGCCATTTTTAAAAAGTTTTGGGTGGATGAAATGTATCATGCCATATCCTGTATTGCCACTAAATATAGTATTTGTTTTCTAATTTACTAGATTTTTTTATGTAGCTTTGGTGTACCTCAGTGGATAGGACCACAGAATCTGGGAAAAGGGAGATGCACCTGCCTGGGAATCAGAGGGGAACAATGAGATGCAGAAGCCGCTTCTGACTATGCTGACCCTCCCGAGGAGTGTGAGCTGCTGTGATATGCCTCAGTAAATAATTTGTCTATAGCATTTTATCCCCGCTAACGAGTTACTGAATATAAGTACTATTCTCCATGTGTAACAGTGATGACATAACCTGTCAGCTGGAGGAAACCTCTATGAAGGAGCTTTGGTCATCACTCATATCACCATACACTCCATAGCCTCTCATGGAATTCTGGAACCTGAATACAGCATTTGCCTGCATTACACTGCCCTTTCATCTCGGTCCCTTCTCCCTGCCAGTATGAACATACCTCTCAACCTTCCAACATGTCAGTGTGGGAAAAGTGTGACACTCACCGCCTTGGCTGATGGTGGGGAGTGAACTGATGACCTCAGGAGCTAAAAGCATACGCTTTTACATTTTGTGTTACAGAGTCCAACTTTTGAGTAGGCAACAGTCACAGAGTCCCTACTTCCATGGCTGGGGACCCAAAGGGGATGCACCACACACATGCTGAATAGTGGGTTATACAGGAAAAATGTATGATGACTGAAATGTGAAATTATGTGTATGTCAGTGGTTTACAGCATAATTTACAGAGTATCATAGTTTTAAAGTACACAATCTGTTTTAAGGATGTCTTCTCATAGTGTGCATCATATGCAACTGTACCCCTTACTGCATATAGACCAGCAGCAGGTTTAAATCCCTTGCTTAAACTCTTACTACCTGAGGTACAAGATTAATTGCTAGCCCCATTGTATACTAGCCACTGGAGGGGCCTTAACACACACTTTATCTATGGGTTACATAGCTATTTATTAGTCATCAGTAGAACATTGGTGACCAAGAATCCTAGATTCTATCCTAGGCTCCGGGAGGGGAGTGTACTTTGTAGTGATTAGAAATAGGATAACCAAAACTGCTTTATGTTACCCTTAAAGGTAATGGATAACACAAGGTCCTTGTCTACACTAGAAAATTAGGTTGGTTTTCCTACGTTGGTTAGGGGTGTGAAAAATCCACACCCCTGAGCCGCAAAATTAAACCGACCTAAGTCCCTAAGTAGACAGCACTAGGTCAATAGAAGAATTCTTCTGTCAGCCTATCACAGGGGTAGGCAACCTATGGCACTGGTGCCGAAGGCGGCACGCAAACTGATTTTCAGTGGCACTCACACTGCCTGGGTCCTGGCCACCGGTCCGGGGGGCTCTGCATTTTAATTTAATTTTAAAAGAAGCTTCCTAAACATTTTATAAATCTTATTTACTTTACATACAACAATAGTTTCGTTATATATTATAGACTTATAGAAAGAGACCTTCTAAAAACGTTAAAATGTATGACTGGCACGCGAAACCTTGTATTAGAGTGAATAAATGAAGATTCGGCACACCACTCCTGAAAGGTTGCTGACCCCTGACCTATCACCTCTTGGGGAGGTGGATTACCTATGCCAATGGGAAAATCCCTCCGGTCGCAGTAGGTTGTGTCTACACTGAAGTGCTGCAGCAGCACCACTATGCTGCTGTAGTATTTTAAGTGTAGACAAGCCAAGGGTTTGTTATGTTAGAGACCTGGCCTGCAGTGACCTTGTGTGCTTGTTTGGGTTCATGACCTTAGTCAATAATAAGGGTAATGAACTGCATGGGAATTTAAAGAACATTTAGAAAAGGTAAAATTGTAACTGCTGATCTCCTCTATCTTTGATCTGGGAATTTTCCCTTAGGCTGCAATGGTATTTGAGGACAGAGGTTCTTGTGTGTTTTTGCCCCCAAAAGTGAGCAATAGCATTCATACCACTGACGATTTGTTATCAAATTCAGTGGGTTCTCCTTGATGCCCATATTTATCATTAGGGCTATAACATTATATATAATTATCTATAGACAAATACAACCTATGTATAACAGATACTCAAGGATTCAGTCCATAAGGAGCAACAATGTGGACAAAGGTCAGGCCCTAGAAAAGTGAGACAACCCAGTGAAAAATTGCCTCCAAAGATGATTTTTACACTCTTATTCTTCTCTCTGTATTAGATTCTTAGACTTAGCCCTGGTCTACACTACGAGTTTAGGTCGAATTTAGCAGAGTTAGATTGATTTAACCCTGCACCCGTCCACACGACGAAGCCATTTTTGTCGACTTAAAGGGCTCTTAAAATCGATTTCGGTACTCCTCCCCGACGAGGGGATTAGCGCTGAAATCGACCTTGCTGGGTCGAATTTGGGGTAGTGTGGATGCAATTCGACGGTATCGGCCTCCGGGAGCTATCCCAGAGTGCTCCATTGTGACCGCTCTGTACAGCACTCTCAACTCCAATGCACTGGCCAGGTAGACAGGACTTTTGAATTTCATTTCCTGTTTGGCCAGCGTGGTGAGCTGATCAGCACAGTTGACCATGCAGAGTACATCAGCACAGGTGACCATGGAGTCCCAGAATTGCAAAAGAGCTCCAGCATGGACCAAACGGGAGGTACTGGATCTGATCGCTGTTTGGGGAGAGGAATCCATGCTATCAGAACTCCGTTCCAAAAGACAAAGTGCCCAAATATTTGAAAAAATCTCCAAGGGCATGAAGGACAGAGGCTATAACAGAGACCCACAGCAGTGCCGCGTGAAACTTAAGGAGCTCAGGCAAACCTACCAAAGAACCAGAGAGGCAAACGGTCGCTTTGGGTCAGAGCCCCAGACATGCCGCTTCTAAGATGAGCTGCATGCCATTCTAGGGGGTGCCCCTACAACTACCCCACCTCTGTGCGTGGACTCCATCAATAGATTCTCACGCAACAGGGATGCGGATTTGGGGGACAAGGAAGATGATGATAGTGCACAGCATGCAAGCGGAGAAAATGTTTTCCCTGACAGCCAGGAATTGTTTATCACCCTGGACCCAGTACCCTCCCAACCCACCCAAGGCGGGCTCATGGACCTTGAAGGTGGAGAAGGGACCTCTGGTGAGTGTACCTTTGTAAATATTGTACATGGTTTAAAAGCAAGCATGTTTAATGATTAATTTGCCCTGAAGACTTGGGATGCATTCGTGGCCAGTACAGCTACTGGAAAAGTCTGTTAACGTGTATGGGGATGGAGCGTAAATCCTCCAGGGACATCTCAATGAAGCTCTCCCGCATGTACTCCCAAAGCCTTTGCAAAAGGTTTCTGGGGAGGGCAGCCTTATTCCGTCCTCCAGGGTAGGATACTTTACCACCCCAGGCCAGTAGCACATAGTCTGGAATCATTGCATAACAAAGCATGGCAGCATATGGTCTGGGTGTTTTCTGGCATTCAAGCAACATCCGTTCTTTATCTCTCTGTGTTATCCTCAGGAGAGTGATATCATTCATGATCACCTTGTTGAAATAGGAGAATTTCATTAAGGGGACATTCAGAGGTGGCCGTTCCTGCTGGGCTGTTTGCCTGTGGCTGAACAGAAATCATCCCCGCTGTGCGCCACACGGTGGGGGGAGGGGTGAAGCGATCATCCCAGAGAATAGGGTGTGTGTGTGTGGGGGGGGGGAGGGTTAGTTGGGTTTTTGCTGCACGTTAACCCGAAAACTGCAGCCCCTCCTTTGAAATGGCCAACCCATTTTAAATGGCCAACCCAACGGGTGCTTGCTATGGAAAATGAAGGTGCTGCTGTTTGAAACCATTTAATGTTAACAGCTTGCTTCACCGTGAAAGAGTCTACCCATTGTTCTCTAAAATGTGTCTTTTTAAATACTACTCTCCCTTTTTTACTTCCCTCAGCTGCAAATGTTTCAACGCTCCCCGTATCATCTGCGTCCCAGAGGCTAGCGAAGATTAGAAGGCGAAAAAAACGCACTAACGATGCAATGTTCTCTGAGCTCATGCAGTCCTCCCACACTGAAAGAGCCCAGCAGAATGCATGGAGGCAGACACTGTCAGAGTGCAGGAAAGCACTAAGGGTATGTCTACATTACGAAATTAGGTCAAATTTATAGAAGTCGGTTATTTAGAAATCGTTTTTATTCAGTCGATTGTGTGTGTCCCCACACAAAATGCTCTAAGTGCATTAACTCGGCGGACTGCGTCCACAGTACCGAGGCTAGTGTCAACTTCCGGAGCGTTGCACTGTGGGTAGCTATCCCACAGTTCCCGCAGTCTCCGCCGCCCATTGGAATTCTGGGTTGAGATCCCAATGCCTGATGGGGCAAAAACAGTGTCGTGGGTGGTTCTGGGTACATGTCGCCAGGCCCCCCTCTCCCTCCCTCCGTGAAAGCAATGGCAGACAATCGTTTCGCGCCTTTTTTCCTGGGTTACCTGTGCAGATGCCATACCATGGCAAGCATGGAGCCCGCTCAGCTCACCGTCACCGTACGTCTCCTGGGTGCTGGCAGACGTGGGACTGCATTGCTACACAGCAGCAGCTCATTGCCTTTTGGCAGCAGATGGTGCATTACGACTGGTAGCCATTGTCGTCATACTCCTGGGTGCTCTTTTAGCCGACCTCGGTGAGATTGGTCAGGGGTGCCTGGGCAGACATGGGAGTGACTTAGCCAGGTCATTCCCCAGTCGTACTGCACTGTCTTCTGGTGAGCAGCCAGGAGATGACGATGGCTAGCAGTCGTAATGCACCGTCTGCTGCCAGCCTAAGATGTATAAGATAGATGGAGTGGATCAAAACAAGAAATAGACCAGTTTTGTTTTGTATTCATTTGCTCCCCCCTCCCTCCGTCCCTCCGTGAAATCAATGGCCTGCTAAACCCAGGGTTTTGAGTTCAATCCTTGAGGGAGCCATTTTGTGTGACAATTGTTTGTGTTTCTCCTTGATGCAAAGCCACCCCCTTTGTCGATTTTAATTCCCTGTAAGCCATGTCTTCAGTTGCCCCTCCCTCTGTCAGAGCAACGGCAGACAATCGTTTCACGCCTTTTTTCAGCGCAGACGCCATAGCACTGGGAACATGGAGCCCGCTCAGATCACTGCGGCAATTATGAGCACTGTAAACACCACGCGCATTATCCTGCAGTATATGCAGAACCAGAACCTGCAAAAGCGAAACCAGGCGAGGAGGCGACGGCAGCACAATGATGAGAGTGATGAGGACATGGACATAGACTTCTCCCAAAGTACGGGCCCCGGCAACGTACATATCATGGTGTTAATGGGGCAGGTTCATGCTGTGGAACGCTGATTCTGGGCCCGGGAAACAAGCACAGATTGGTGGGACCGCATAGTGTTGCAGGTCTGGGACGATTCCCAGTGGCTGCGAAACTTTCGCATGCGTAAGGGCACTTTCATGGAACTTTGCGACTTGCTTTCCCCTGCCCTGAAGCGCAAGAATACCACGATGAGAGCAGCCCTCACAGTTTCGAAGCGAGTGGCGATAGCCCTATGGAAGCTTGCAACGCCAGACAGCTACCGGTCAGTCAGGCATCAATTTGGAGTGGGCAAATCTACTGTGGGGGCTGCTGTGATCCAAGTAACCAACGCAATCAAAGAGCTGCCGATATCAAGGGTAGTGACTCTGGGAAATGTGCAGGCCATAGTGGATGGCTTTGCTGCAATGGGATTCCCTAACTGTGGTGGGGCAGTAGACGGAACCCATATCCCTATCTTGGCACCAGAGCACCAAGCCAGCGAGTACATAAACCGAAAGGGGTACTTTTCAATGTTGAATTAAAGACTGCAAAGTTGCAAAGAATCCACCATTTAATCTAATTCAAACCAGCAACTGACTCTTGCCCAACACTGCAGAGGAAGACAAAAAATTCCCAGCATCTCCGCCAATCTGACCTTGAGGAAAATTCCTTCATGACCCCAAATATGGTGATCAGTTAGACCCTGAGCATGTGGGTCAGACCCACCAACCAGACTCCTGGGAAAGAATTCTCTGTAGTAACTCAGAGCTCTCCCCATCTAGTGTCCCATCTCCAATCATTGGAGATATTTGCTAATAGAAGCTGTGGCTGGGCCATATGCCATAGTAGGCAACCTCTTTACATCATCCCCACCATAAACTTATCAAGCTGTCTTGAAACCAGTTAGGTTTTTTGCCTCCACTGCTCCCCATGGAAGGCTGGTCCAGAACTTCACTCCTCTGACGGTTAGAAACCGTTGTCTAATTTCAAGTGTAACTTGTTGATGGCATGTGTATATCCATATCTTCTTGTGCATCTTTAGTCCTTAACTTTAAAGAACTCCTCTCCCTCCTTGGTGTTTATCCCTCTGATGTATGTATGGACAGCAATCATATCTCCCCTCAGCCTGCATTTTATTAGGTTAAACAAGCCAAGCTCCTTAAGTCTCTCTGGTAAGGCAAGTTATCCATTCCTCTGATCATTCCAGTATCATTTTTCTGTACCTATTCCAGAATGATTTAGTTGTTCTTAAATATGGAAGAACAGACTTGAACACAGTATTCCAGTTGAGGTCTCACCAGTGCCTTGTACAATGGTAATAACACTTACCTATCTCTATAGGAAAAACCTTGCCTGATTCATCCTAGGATTGCATTAGCCTTGTTCACGGCCGCATCATATTGGCAACTCATGGTCATCCTGTGTTATTTATCAAATCACCATAAAAAAATCAAAGATCCTCAGTGTTTATAGTCTGTTTTTATTTTTGCCTTTTCAATGCAATTTTTACAAAGATCCTGTTTAAAGCTCTTATTAAATTGAACTTTGTAATACAAACTTAACCCTGGTACAACTACACTATAATTGAAAAGGCTACCCCTCCAAGGTAATACAGGTGTTAGTGAGTCACTGCCATTTCTTAACACATACAGAGGGCGGCTAGACACGATTATGACAAACTTTATTTTTATTTTAAAATAAATAAATACCCATATCCCTACTACACACACACACACACACACACACACACACACTGAAGGACACTCTTCTCACTCTACTACCTTACCATTAAGGCTGTCTCTATATCAACAGTGATTCTGGGTGACCTAACATACCTAACTTTGCCGCAGGTCATGAAACTATAACCCAGTTTCACAGACTTAGACACTGCTTCAACTACAATCTCCTCGTCATCCATATACACCTTTGCACAGTTCTCTGGTTTCCTACTTTCATGATCTTAACAGAAGCAAAGGTGTACATGAATGGGAAAGAAATTGATCAGATAGAAGAGTTTTGCTACCTGGGGATGTGATGATATTTGAAGGTGGATGCCATAAAGATATTCATACAAGATTAGGAAAAGTAAACACCACCTTTGGAAGGATGAACAACATCTGGTCAAACAGAGGTCTCCATATCAAACTAAAGATCAGACTATACTATGTGGTTGTACTGAACACAGTATTGTAAGGAGCAGAGACTTGGCAGATGACAGTGACTAACAAAAAGATTAGAAGCTGCCAAGTACAGATGGTTGAGGAAGACAGTACACATTTAATGGAAAAACAAAATAAGAAAATGTGAGAGTAAGGGGGCTGACAGAGCAGGACGTGTTAGATAATATAAACAAAGAAAGAAGGCTCAGGTGGTTGGGAGATGTACACAGTATGGAAGATGGGAAACATGGTAAGCAAGTATGGAATTAGGTACCCAAGGGAGGAAAAAATGTGAGGAGGGCCAAGGAAACACTGGCAGAAGACAATGACAAAGGGTATTCAATATGCTGGCATCATCTGGAAAGAAGTACCACAATTAATGAATGTCCATAATCAGTGGAAGAACTGGATTGCCTGATGTGTCAGAGGCTCAGGAGGAACTAAGGAAAGGTTACTGAAATAGAAAAAATGAGAGGTTAATACACATAAGGCTGCTAAAAGCCTTCCTTCCATCTAAACAATGAAGGCACCTCCCAAAAACACACCACTCAGAAGTCCACCAAGTTGCTCATGTTAAGATTTCTGTTGAGATAAGAGAATTGTTAGCATAACAGACCAAAATGTTGTTATGATGACAATAAATAGGCACATACAGATAATTTTATTGAGAAAAGGTTGCCATTTTTTTTTGGACACTAGTTTTCTGGGAGTACTTGTCAACTTGGTTAGTGTGGCAGTGGGCATTACTAGCATCACCATCATGGTCATCAGCACATCATCATATATTTTAATAAACCTAAGTGCAAGGTTATACACCTAGGAACAAAGAGTGTAGGACACACTTACAGGCCGGTTGACTGTGTCCTGGAAAACAGTGACTCTGAAAAAGGTAGGTAGCCAATTAAACAGGAGCTCTGAGTGCAATGCTGTTGCTAAGAGTTCTAACACAAACCTTAGATGTATAATTAGGGTGGTATTACTTCTTTATGTGGCTTTGGTGATACCATTATAGTAATTCTTTGTCTAGTTCTAGTGTCCATGCTCCAAAAAGGATGTTGAAAAATTTGGACAGGTTTCAGAAAACTCCAAGAATGAATTGAGGCCTGGAAAATCTACCTTACAAAGACACTTAAGAAACTCATTCTGTTTAGCTTATACAGGAGAAGAGTAAGGGTGTTCTGTTCAATCTCCAAGCACTGCCCTGGAGAGTTTGTTTGTTTTGTTTTAGTTTAGTTTATAGTAGAGGGCTCTTATACCTTTGCCTGCTAGATTTAACAAGAGCCAATGACTTGAAGCCTATATAAGGTGTCAGCTTGGAACCAAGAGGGTAATTGGACCAGTTTAAGAGTTACAGTGAAATAATTTCTGCCTCCTACCTCTAGTCTCCCCCACCCCCCAAATAAGAGTCCATTTCAGCAGACCAGAAAAAATGTAGCTCTGCAACACTTCGTTGTAACTAAACGGAAAGCATCAGAGAGAAAAGATGCATTTTCAATATTCTGCTCTTCTTTTCTATGTGTTTGGGATGTTTGGTTTTAAAATAGACAACCTTCAAAAATAAAGCCAGAATTGTTCCCTTTAAAACACTATAAATATAAAATTAACACATGTAAAAATATTTTTAACACACACAAAAGAAGATAGTTTTACTTTTACACCACACTTTTGTAAGCAACCTAAGTTCTTGGAAACAATACCCCAAACACAAGTTACTGTGTCAAAACAGGAGAAATAAAGGTTATTTAAATAAATCACAGAAACCCTATCTAATCCACAACACACCTCCCCAACCTATTGCCAAAGGTTCTCTTTGTGATAGAGGTCCAGTTGGTAAACCTGAGTATAATAAACTGATGGCCTAGCACTGAATAACGAGCATTCTAATTTTAATGGGACTCAAAGGAAAGATGCTTTACCTCAGCCTGGAGAGACAGCTGTTGGTTGCATGGCAGCAGGAAGTTTGTATTTCACATCAAGGCTACATTTTGGGAGGATGAACACATTTATTTGGAGCTTGAGATAGAAAGGGGGGAGGCTTTGAAATGAGGAGGTATGAATAGCACTCCCCACCCACAGTATCACAGCTACAGACTACCTGCACAGCCCCCGAGTTCCAAGCTCTCTCCCATCAAAGTTGCTTACCTCCCTGGAGCATAGGTACGCTAGTTATCCTTCATCCCTGCTCTGCAGGGAGTTGATGCAGTAAAGTGCATTAAACATTCTGGAGATAAATTATAAAATGGATTGAGGGGGAGAGGGCTAGAGATGGAGTTATAGGGACTTGAGCTGTTCCCCCATAGCTGGTGCTTTGGCTCACTTGGGCTGAGGGAGGCACTTTGATCCTTCGGGACTGCAGCCATGGTATAAGCGGGGAATCGACGCAGAAAATACCCATGTACAGTATTGGCTCATCATGGGACTCTGTGCTCCCCATAAAACGAGGACCCCCCCACCACTTGTCTCCCTCTACATTCCCAGCTCACATGTGGTTTCCTGGTTATCTACTAAATCTCTGATAACCTCTTAACTCAGTTCTGCAGGGCGTACTCTTTGGAGCGCCTCGATCTCTGCAGTACAGAAGGTGAAAGGAGAGAATGAGGAAAAATGGGAAGCGCCGCTAGTGATTGGGAGGAACGAGGGAGAAGGAAGAAATACAAAACGCAGTTGAGTAGCAACGAAATGAAAACGACTGGCGGGTTTGAAAAGCCCGCCCAGTGCAGCAAATGATCAGCGCGGCCCGTGGCCCCTCATTTCTTCTAGGGGGTTTTCTCTAAATTCAACGCTTCATCGCCCAGTCCCGGTAATTAGAGGAGCTAGTTTGGTTTAACACACAGCATCTCTGGGTTTCATTAGTTCATTTCCAAACAAATCTAAATTAAATCGCAGGGAAGCTTTATTCTCTTAAATCAGAGCACACACAAGAAGAGGAGATCTACGAATGCGGTTTTCAGTTTTTAGGTAATACATGTATTTTGATACAATTAAAAAGGGCGAAAAGTACATCCACCTCTTGCTGTGCTTGTTTCAGTCAACCCTCAAAATTCATTCACGTCTCTAAGGATCCTTTTTCAGAGTGACCTTCAAGCTGATACATTTGTTTTAAGGCAGGCACAACGACCAGACCACAATAAAAGGACTGGGGAGATGGATTATATACGGAGCATTGCCGAAGTGAGATTTTACGACTTATTTTTAGTTTCCATATATTACATATTTAACTACGAAAACGAGGCATATACTAAATTACACAAATTATATCGATAACACCTAGAAATTCATTGTAATACAGCTACTGGTAATTCGAAAGGCTTATTACTTAATGCAGAACGTGGGGAACCCTAGAAGAAAAACTGCTGCAAAATGATTAAAATACAAAGCGTACTCACTTTGTTAAATCCGTAAGACAATAATTTAGCTCTTTTCTGATCCTGTGGGTGGCTCTGAAAAGAGCCTTTGGGTTATTTTTTTAAAATTTTAAGCACAGATTCAGATCTCTCGTTTCTTCTAAATCACTTTTACTTGCTCTTGGCTTTATGACTTTCGGTTTTCTTAGGCAGCAGCACAGCCTGGATGTTGGGCAGAACACCCCCTTGAGCAATCGTGACTTTCCCCAGTAGTTTGTTGAGCTCCTCGTCGTTACGGATGGCGAGCTGTAAATGGCGGGGGATGATCCTGGTTTTTTTGTTATCACGAGCAGCGTTGCCAGCCAGCTCGAGAATCTCAGCGGTCAGGTATTCTAAGACAGCAGCCATATAAACAGGGGCTCCAGCGCCGACTCGCTCAGCATAATTACCCTTCCGGAGAAGCCGATGAACACGGCCCACCGGGAACTGCAAGCCAGCCCGAGATGACCGAGACTTTGCCTTAGCCCTCACTTTGCCTCCTTGTTTCCCTCGGCCCGACATTGCAACTTTTCTTCACCACAGACACCACCGTTCACAGAAACACAGATGGGAAAAACATAATGACGCAACGATTCTTGCCCTTTTATCCTCTCTCCTGGACGGATTAGTGAATCATGATTGGTTGAAAAATGTCACTGTCTGAGCAACCAATGAAGACGAGGATCTCACGTTGACCAATTGCTGCATAAAACGCGTTGCCCTATGTTTAATCTAACTGCCAATAGAAAACTAGAAAACATAGGCTGCTCATTTGCATAGCAAACCTATAAATAGAGGGAGGAAAGCCTTTTATTGAGTTTGGTGTAGTCGTTGTCGTGTTGGAGGGTACACTTAGCCATTAAAATGCCTGAGCCGGCGAAATCTGCTCCGGCTCCCAAGAAGGGCTCTAAGAAAGCTGTGACCAAGACCCAGAAGAAGGGAGATAAGAAACGTAGAAAAACTAGGAAGGAAAGTTATTCAATTTACGTGTACAAAGTGTTGAAGCAAGTTCATCCGGACACCGGCATTTCTTCTAAGGCTATGGGCATCATGAACTCCTTTGTAAACGACATTTTCGAACGTATCGCTGGGGAAGCGTCTCGTCTGGCGCATTATAACAAGCGCTCGACCATCACTTCCCGGGAGATCCAGACCGCTGTGCGCCTTCTGCTCCCAGGGGAGTTAGCCAAACATGCTGTGTCTGAGGGTACAAAGGCTGTTACCAAGTACACCAGCTCTAAGTAAAGATCTATGGAAAGAATGCTAACATCTGTAACCCAAAGGCTCTTTTCAGAGCCGCCCACCTATTCTGTAAAAGAGCTTTAGCACTAAATGCATGGTGTTGTTTTGACACACGTACTCTATTTTGCATTTTTAGTAGCGGTGTTAATTATTGATTGATGCTGGAAATAAATTAATTGCAATAACTCCAGTTAAAAATGTATTTGCCCTATTGAGGAACCAAAACCCACATAAATACAAGAAATAAAATTGAAATTTACTGTATACGAATACTCAAATGATGAAAGTAAATTTAGGTATATATATACACATACACACACACACACACACACTTTGTTACTGCTTTCTCTTATCTTCCAGTTGAGGGTGTGCATTCAGTATCCATATAAATGCTCCTTACTACTTTTCTGTCGATTTTGCGTTGATTAACTCAAAGTTTGCCTGACAAGACTTTCCGTAGGTGAAAGTTAACACAAAACTTTTGATGAACTATTGCGTGGCACTTGAAATACCTTTTTAGCTGGCAAGGTTTGCATCAATAAATTATTTCTCAATACAGTAAACCTAAGAAACGTCTTGGTTCTAGGATACATTTGTGTTGTGAAGTAAGAAAAATACGAGGAAACAGTTTATGGAAGTATTGTAAATGAATCCAGGTACATTCTCAATCTGTCCTTAATCTACACGTTAAATGTAAAGAGAAGAATTGGTGGGTTCTGGATTACATACCCAATTAATCGGAGGGGAAAGGAGTTTTTAGCTCACCCTCACCTTTAAATCATCTCGAATTAATACAAGAATGGAAATATTAATACATAAAAAAAACCTGGTCTCTGGGACTAGTGTTCGGGAGTCATAAATGGGTCAGTCTGAACATGAAACAGTGAGACAAGTACAGTATTTATATACAGTGTGACACAAACAAGAGAAAAAATTGATTTCAGGAATCGGGCAATAACTATGTAGTTGGGATGGGAAATGCAGTTTTGTAGCCGTGTCTGTCCCAGGATATTAGCGACAAGGTGGGTGAGATCTCTTATGTTGTACCAAGTTCTATTGGTGAGAGAGACAAGCTAAAGATATTATCTCACCCACCTTGTCTCTAATAGTTGGGGGAAAGTATTTGAAAGACGGATGCTTTAGGGGGATGGGGTTGGAAATAGGAAAATCAGGATCCTTCAGGGAGCGAGCGTTTCAAGGATCGGGTCATTGGTGACGCACACTTTTGTGATCAATCAAATCAGAGAAGGGGAAGGGCGCTCTTCTCAGAGCGCGCGGGGTTTTCAAAAATTTGGATGTGTCCAATAAGATTTAGCCATATATTAACTGTAAGCCAATCAGAGAGGAGATAGCCAAACAGGACGGAGAGTTCGTAGTTCTCGGTTTCTGAATATTATGTCAATATAGGTCGAAATGGCTAGAACTAAGCACTAGTCTAGAAATCTACTGGGAGCTAAGCACCCCGCCCCTAACCAGCTGACTCATAGGTACCCAGAACAGCACCATCATAAGAGCGTTTTATCGATAGCTGCCCAGCGCTACAACCGTCTTCTCTCTCTATAATCTTTAATTAAAACCGCCCAAGAAGCCATCCCAATGGTGCACCAGAAAGCGCGAGCATTTATTCCTCCTTGTAACACACTCCCTGTACCCGACCTATGTAACAAAGCGAGTACTCAGGATACTTTCAAACCACCTACGAATTTTTCGAGTGTCTATGAGTACAGCGATTTTGCTCTTTTTCTGAAACTTGGGGGTGGCTCTTAAAAGAGCCGTTGGGTCAGAAATTTCCTTTTCAAATTTACACTTTATTTTTTGGGCGCGCCCCTCTTCGCCCTCGCTGTTTTGGCCTTTGTTGGCTTGGGCTTGGCAGCTTTTGGTTTCACCGCTTTAGCCGGGCTCTTAGCTGCCTTCTTGGGCTTGGCGGCTTTCACTTTTTTCGGGCTCTTGGCCGCTTTCTTGACTGCGGAAGCCGCTGGTTTCTTGACTTTTTTCGGGCTCTTTTTCGCCACCGCAGCCTTTTTGGGCTTCTTGGCGGCGCTGGCGGGTTTCTTGGCAACTGGTTTCTTAGGCTTTGCCGCTGGTTTTTTCTTCGGCGCCTTTTCCTTAATCTCACCAGGCTTCTTGTTGAGTTTGAAAGAACCAGAAGCACCGGTACCTTTTGTCTGCACCAAAATGCCTTTGCTCACCAGGCTCTTTAATCCTACCTTGATGCGGCTGTTGTTTTTCTCCACATCGTACCCTCCGGCGGCCAGAGACTTCTTAAGAGCGGCCAAGGAGAGTCCTTTGCGCTCCTTGGAAGCGGACACCGCCTTGGTGATCAGCTCGGTCACGCTGGGACCTGGAGGCTTGCGGGCTTTAGAACTAGCTGCTGCCTTCTTCGGTTTTTTAGTAGAGGTTTTTGCCCCAGGAGCGGAGACAGCAGGAGCTGCAACAGGCGCAGTTTCCGACATGCTGACAAACGTTTTCAGCAAATCAAAAGTAATTGGGCTGGAGAGGCTAGGTCAGATGCCTGAATTTATAGAGAAGAGCTGATCTGTGATTGGTACGTTAAAGAGCCCGCCCAGCTGCAAGCCAAAAAGAGCTCTTTTCTCCTCTCTGTTTGTGTTTCTTCGGAGCTAAAAAAGTGTATTTTTTGCAAAATATCTATCACCAAATTACCTTATTTCTTAGCTGGGTGAAGGTGAAAGAGGGTATTTTCATTCAGTAGAGTTTCTTGTAGGAGAGAATAAATATGAGGTAAAGAAGAGCCAATAAACCCTGATACTTAGAGCTGGAGAGACCTCTGAAGAGGGAAACTTTTGTTTTTCGCTGTAAATTAAAACTTTACCGTTGGCAATAAAACCACAACTACAATGAAATGTTGTTCTTTAGAGGGTTTTCTCCAATTCAGGGTATAAAGCCAGTTATTTGAATGTATGTTGTCAATATAAATTGATTTTGAAAAGAAGGAAGTAACACAATCTCATTCCTGAACTGGGAGTATGGATTAAGAACTGCCTCCCTTATCCAAATCCTTTATCTCCTAAAAATACTAAATTCTGCTGAAATAGACCCCCATGCAATGCCACAGGGATCTGATTAAAGACTTGTAGAAGGATGTTAAATTTCCAGACATGTATATGGAAGTAATTGTCTCATTGTATCTGTCTAGGTGTTCAAATAGAGCAGAAAGGTCATTTTGATGCTCTCTGAATTAATTGTTCCTAATAAAATAAAATAACTTATTTTCATTAAATACTATAACTAATGAAATTTATGCATTGTTTTAGTCTGAAAGAAAAGAAAGATGTATGCTTTTATATCAGCATTCATTAAGCAAGACAGAAACAATTTTATAGCAATAATAATAATAAGAAACAAAAGTCCATTTTTCTATGTAAATTTACTACAGTTCTATGCAAAACTAGCTTTTATAAACTGAATAATTCATTTTTCAAGTTATCTACTTTTATCTGTATTATATGTTGTCTTCATGTTACCGTATTGTTCCGAGTATAGGCCGCTCCTGATTATAAGCCGCACCCTTAAAGTTTGGTGCTATTTTTAAAAAATTCCAATATACCGTATAATTGTTTCAGGTTGGGCAGCCCAGAGCCTTTTGATTCCCGGCCGCGGCTGGGATTTAAAGGGCTCTGGGCTCCCCGCCGCGGCGGCAGCCCAGAGCCCTCTGATTCCCCGCCGCGGCTGGGATTTAAAGGGCTCCCCGCCACAGGGGCAGCCCAGAGCCCTCTGATTCCCCGCCGCGGCTGGGATTTAAAGGGCTCTGGGCTCCCCGCCGCGGCGGCAGCCCAGAGCCCTCTGATTCCCCGCCGCGGCTGGGATTTAAAGGGCTCCCCGCCACAGCGGCAGCCCAGAGCCCTCTGATTCCCCGCCGCGGCTGGGATTTAAAGGGCTCTGGGCTCCCCGCCGCAGCTGGGGATCCCGATTATAGGCCGCACCCCTAATTTAAAGATTTAAATTAGGGGAAAAAAGTGCGGCCTATACTCGGGACAATACGGTATATATGCCACCCTTTTCAGGAGAAAAAAAATGCTTGAGAGAACTTTAATCTTTTCTGTGGCAGTAATTCAATGTGATTTAGTTTTGTGTTTGGTCATTCATTTTTCTCAAGAAGTAATAGAACCTCTACATTAATTCAAAGACTCTTGGCAGAGTAAATTAAAAATTCAAAAACCAATGGCTGAATTATCACTATCCTACGATACAGGCACAACAAAATGTGAGGAATTGCAACCTCTCTTTCTTTCCGGTAACAGTAGCCAGAAGTTGCTTTTGATTATTATGATTTTAATCAGTGAGAACGAGGCCTCAATCAGCTCCTAAAGTACTGGGCAGCAACCATCCTGAAAATGTGGTAATACGATAAACTTAAAGATACAGAATAATATTTGACCAGATTGTAACTGGTGACAAGCAAATGCCTACTATACAGAATCTTCATTGATTGTTTTAGAAAAGTAAGGTTCGCTTCACCACATTCACATTATATTATGGATAAGGCTCTAAAACAGTTAGAAATAATAGATGTACCCTAAAGAAATGCCTAGTTTAAAGTGAGAAAAGTAATTTATCTCTTTTAGTCACTTCCTAAAACAACACCTTTGTTATTTAAAAAAAATGTATAAGCAACAAAATCATTTTACTATAAAGAGGATATTGATAGAAAGAGTAAATGGAAACTGTAAAGATAAATTGGGGAACCTTCACCTGCTTTGTTTCACATGTAATCCTGATTTTATTCTGCTCTATTTGAATGTAAAAATTTAGGGCTGTCAAGTGATTAAAAAAATTTATCGCGATTAATCGCACAATTAAAAAAATTTATCGCGATTAATCGCGCTGTTAAACAATAATAGAATACCATTTATTTAAATATTTGTGGATGTTTTCTACATTTTCAAATATATTGATTTCAATACAACACAGAATACAAAGTATTAAGTGCTCACTTTATATTTATTTTATTTAGAAATATTTGCACTGTAAAAAACAAAAGAAATAGTATTTTTCAATTCACCTAATACAAGTACTGTAGTGCAATCTCCTTATTATGAACGTTGAACTTACAAATGTAGAATTATGTACAAAAAATAACTGCACTCAAAAATAAAACAATGTAAAACTTTACAGACTACAAGTCCACTCAGTCCTACTTCAGCCAATCGCTCAGACAAACAAGTTTGTTTGCATTTGCAGGAGATTATGCTGACGGTTTCTTGTTTACAATATCACCTGAAAGTGAGAACAGGTGTTCTCATGGCACTGTTGTAGCTGGCGTCTCAAGATATTTACGTGCCAGATGTGCTAAAGATTCACATGTCCCTTCATGCTTCAACCACCATTTCAGAGAACATGCGTCCATGCTGATGATGGGTTCTGTTCGATAACGATCCAAAGCAGAACGGACCGATGACACGTTCATTTTCATCATCTGAGTCAGATGCCACCAGCAGAAGGTTGATTTTTTTTGGTGGTTTGGGTTCTGTAGTTTCTGCATCTGAGTGTTGCTCTTTTAAAACTTCTGAAAGCACGCTCCACACTTTGTCCCTCTCAGATTTTGGACAGCACGTCAGATTCTTAAATCTTGGGTCTAGTGCTGTTGCTATTTTTAGAAATCTCACATTGGTACCTTCTTTGCATTTTGTCAAAACTGCTGTGAAAGTGTTCTTAAAATGAACATGTGCTGGGTCATCATCCGAGACTGCTATAACATGAAATATATGTCAGAATGCAGGTAAAACAGATCAGGAGACATACAATTCTCCCCCAAAGAGTTCAGTCACAAATTTAATTAATGCGTTATTTTTTTTAACGAGCATCATCAGCATGGAAGCATGTTCTCTGGAACGGTGACTGAAGCATGAAGGGGCATACAAATGTTTAGTATATCTGTCACGTAAATACCTTGCAACGCTGGCTAAAAAAGTGCCATGGGAACACCTGTTCTCAATTTCATGTGACATTGTAAATAAGAAGCAGGCAGCAGTATCTCCCATAAATGAAAACAAACTTGTTTGTCTTAGCGATTGGCTGAACAAGAAGTAGGACTGAGTGGACTTGTAGGCTCTAAAGTTTTACATTGTTTTCTTTTTGAGTGCAGTTGTGTAACAAAAAAAATCTACATTTGTAAGTTAAACTTTCACGAAAAATAGATTGCACTACAGTACTTGTATGAGATGAATTGAAAAATACTATTTCTTTTGTTTATAATTTTTACATTGCAAATATTTGTAATAAAAATAATAATATAAAGTGAGCACTGTACACTTTGTATTCTGTGTTGTAATAGAAATAAAAATATTTGAAAATGTAGAAAAACATCCAAAATATTTAATACATTTCAATTGGTATTCTACTGTTTAACAGTGCGATTAATCGCAATTAATTTTTTTAATTGCAATTAATTTTTTTGAGTTAATCGCGTGAGTTAACTGCTATTAATCGGCAGCCCTAAAAAAAATTGATCCGTGACTGGGATAAGCTCTGTAATGCATGAACAAGGCAAATATCACCCAGAAAAGAGCCTGTAAGGATGTGTTTTAGAGGATTGGTTGTAAAACTGAAGCAAAACATGTGAGATATGGATGAAGGAGATAAATGGGGAAGATGGATGTTGAAGACAAATATATTAAAATTATTAATCAAGAAAAATATATATAATCCATTTCCCATGCCAGTTATTTGTGCTCCGAATTCTGTGGACAAAGGTCTCCAATAATTTGATTTAGGTCTGTCTGAAGTAAGCTGAAGAAATCTGGAACAGATGATTTGAATGGAACTAGCTCTTAAGGCCCCCTGAAGCATAGCAATGGAGCTTTGTTGTAGTGCAAGCCCCTAGAGGGAACAGCTAGCAATACCGATCAATTCCTGCCCAGCATGGGCTTGTCAAACTTGCTTACATTACACCTTTAAGTTTGTTTCCAGCAGCCAATTGGAAAAGATTACAAAAAAACCCAACCCAATGATGAATAAACAAAAATAAACAAACAAAACAAAAATAAACAAACAAAACAAAAATAAACAAGGGGAAAAAGTGATTTTTCACTCACTTTCCTCCCTAATTTGTGTATTGCCACAGAAAAGAATGGAGGGAGAAGGGCCACCCCTTAATCTGAGCTTCAATTTTGTCACTCTTGCACCCCAGACAGCAACAAGTGGTTTCTGTGATGCTTGGGAGTAGACACAGGCCATTGTTTACTCCCATTGCCATTAATTTCCTTTTACTTGCTTGGGAGTTGGAACATATGTGGAAAGATTAACAGCTCTCATATTCTGAACTGACTGGACTACACTATGGCTATTTTTTGTTTGTGTGGGTTTTTTCTCTTTCAATATCAGGTGTTTGTGATGTAGGAAGATATGTTGGAAATATTGTATGAGTAGCAGGATATAGGTTCTGTTAGGACAAGGCTTGATTACTCTATGTGTATAGGATCTCCATAAAGGAGTCAGAATGTGCGAGGAGAAAGGAAGGTTGGTATTAGATATTGTGACGCCTGACCAGCAAGGGTTAAACATCCTGCAGGATGAATGACTCAAATTCAACCCTTAAAGACATATGGGGAGATAATGTTTATGTTTTTTGTGTATTCACATATATATGGTGACAGCTTTCAGAGTGGTAGCCGTGTTAGTCTGTATTAGCAAAAACAACGAGGAGTCCTTGTGGCACCTCAGGGTATGTCTACACTATGAAATTAGGTTGATTTTATAGAAGTCAATTTTTAGAAATAGATTTTATACAGTTGATTGCATATGTCCACACTAAGGGCACTAAGTCTGCGGAGTGCGTTCTCACTACCGTGGCTAGCATCGACTTACGGAGCGTTGCACTGTGGGTAGCTATCCCACAGTTCCCGCAGTCTCCGCCGCCCATTGGAATTCTGGGTTAATCTCCCAATGCCCGATGGGGCAAAAACATTGTCGCGGGTGGTTTTGGGTACATGTCGTCAGTCGTCCCTCCCTCCGTGAAAGCAACGGCATACAATTGTTTCGCGCCAGACACCAGGGCAATTAGAAGAGCACCACAAGGCGCACTGCGCATCAGAGAGGCTTTGAAAACCAGTTTCATGACTGGCCAGGCTTCGGTGTGACAGTTGTGTGTGTTTCTCCTTGATGCGAACCCGCCCCCTGTGTTGATTTTAATTCACTGTAAGCCAACCACCCTCCCCCCTTCGAAATAAGGTAACTATTGTTTTGAAACCATGCATTCTTTATTTATTAATTAAAAAAAAAAAAGATAACGGAGAAGGTAGCCCGGGTGGGGTGGGGGAGGAGGGAAGGACAAGGCCACATTGCTTATTGTAGCCACACTGAAAATCAAACTGTTTGAATGACAGCCTTCTGTTGCTTGGGCCATCCTGTGCAGTGGAGTGGCTGGGTGCTCGGAGCCTCTCCTCCCCCTCCTCCCCCCCGTGTTCTTGGGCATCTGGGTGAGGAGGCTATGGAACATGGGGAGGAGGGGAGGCGGTTATACAGTGGATGCAGTGCGGGTCTGTACTCTTGTTGGCTTTCCTGCAGCTCCAACAGGCGCTTCATCATGTCAGTTTCCTCCCCCATTAGCCTCAGCATCATGTTCTGCCTCCGCTCTTTGCGCTCACTTAATTCTTTCCTGGCCTCTGCCACTGAATGCCTCCATGCATTAAGCTGTGCCCTATCAGTGTGGGAGGACTGCATGAGTTCCGAAATCATGTCATCGCGAGTGCGGTTTTTTTGCCTTCTAATCTGCAATAACCTCAGGGACGGAAATGATAGGGGGAGCGTAGAAACATTGTACGCTCTATGATTCTGGGGGGACTGCATGGTCACCTGTGCTGCTGAGTTTGCCACGCTGACCAAACAGGAAATGAAATTCAAAAGTTCCCGGGGCTTTTCCTGTGTACCTGGCTAGTGCATCGGAGTTCAAAGTGCTATCCAGAGCGGTCACAATGGAGCACTCTGGGATAGCTCCCGGAGGCCAATACCGTCGATTTGCATCTGCACTACCCCAAATTCGACCCAGCAAAGTAGATTTTAGCGCTACTCCCCTTGCTGAGGAGGAGTACAGAAGTCGATTTTAAGAGCCCTTTAGGTCGACGGAACGGGGTTGGTTGTGTGGACGCATTCATTTTTAAATAGACCTAACACGGCTAAATTTGACCTAACCTTGTAGTGTAGACCAGGCCTTAGAGACTAACAAATTTATTTGGGCATAAGCTTTGGTGGGCTAGAGCCCACTTCATCAGATGCATGAAGTGAAAAATACAGGAGCTGGTATAAGTACATGAAAGGATGGGGGTTGCTTTACCAAGTGTGAGGTCAGTCTAGCAAGATAAATCAATTAACAGCAGGATACCAAGGGAGGAAAAATAACCTTTGAAGTGATAAGAGAGTGGCCCATTACAGACAGGTTTCAGAGTAATAGACGTGTTAGTCTGTATCCACAAAAAGAATAGGAGTACTTGTGGCAAGAGACTTACAAATTTATTGTAGCATAAGCTTTCGTGGGCTACAGCTCACTTAATCGGATGCATGTAGTAGAAAATACAGAAGGAAGTTATATATATATACACATGAAACAATGGGTGTTACCATACACATTATAAGTTGTCAGCAGGAGAGAAAAATAAGTGTTTGTAGTGGTAATTAAAATGGCCCATTTCCAGCACTNGTGGCAGAGGGGCATTGCTGGCACATGATGGCATATATCACATTGGTAGATGTGCAGGTGAACGAGCCTCTGATAGTGTGGCTGATGTGATTAGGTCCTATGATGGTATCCCCTGAATAGATATGTGGACAGAGTTGGCAACGGGCTTTGTTGCAAGGATAGGTTCCTGGGTTAGTGTTTTTGTTGTGTGGTGTGTGGTTGCTGGTGAGTATTTGCTTCAGGTTTGGGGGCTGTCTGTAAGCAAGGACTGGCCTGTCTCCCAAGATCTGTGAGAGTGATGGATCGTCCTTCAGGATAGGTTGTAGATCCTTGATGATGCGCTGGAGAGGTTTTAGTTGGGGGCTGTAGGTGATGGCTAGTGGTGTTCTGTTACTTTCTTTGTTGGGCCTGTCTTGTAGTAGGTTACTTCTCGGTACCCTTCTGGCTTTGTCAATCTGTTTCTTCACTTCCCCAGGTGGATATTGACAAATCCATACTGGCTATTCCTTATAAGACTATTCTCCTCCAGGTGCTTACAAACTGATTGTTTGCTCTGATCCCTCAGACAGAGACAAACACCTACAGAATCTCTATCAAGCGTTCTTAAAACTGCAATACCCACGCACAGAACGCCACTAGCCATCACCTACAGCCCCCAACTAAAACCTCTCCAGCGCATCATCAAGGATCTACAACCTATCCTGAAGGAAAGTTTGAGTCGCAAAATTGAGGTCCCAGTTCAGCTGGAAACACCCTGAATATGATATTGGACATTGGACTATAACCTATGGACTAAATTCTAAAAGAACTCTTTGCAATTACAAAGCTCACCATCTCTGCTATGTATCTGAACCTCAAGAATTGAACTCATGTCTGTATGTATATTGATCTTTTAACCATACTCTCTCTTTTTTCTTTTTTAATAAATTTTAGTTTCGTTAATAATAATTGGCTGTAAGCGTGTATTTGGGTAAGATCTGGTCTGGAATATTCCTTAACCTGGGAGGCAATGTGTCCAATCTTTGGGATTGGTAGAACCTTTTATTATATATGATGAAATAAGATTTTCATTAGTCCTCATCATATCTGACTTGGGTAATTAGGTGGAGGCCTGAGGCTGGGTTACTTTAAGGGAACTGTGTGGTTGGCTTCTGGGCAACCAGTGAGGTAATAAAGAAGCTGTTTTGTGCTGGCTTGGTAAATCTAAGTACTGAAAATATCCACCAGCTTTGGGGATTGTCTGCCCCATTCTTTGCAGTTCACCCTAATTGAGTGACCTCAGATGGTCCCCCTGGGACTCCAGTCACAGTAGGTAACTGGAAAAAAATTAGTTTCTCTAACTTTATTCTGTCATGTTTCCTCTCTCCCTCCCCTCTTCCCCCTCAAATTCTCTCCCCATTACATTCTGTTTCTGTTTAAAATAAGATCCTGCCACCTTCCAGCCTTCTGGAAAATGTTAAGATTCCAGCCAATGAAAAGGTTCAGTAGAACCTAGTGGATCTAAAATACTGCAGTGTTTGCCAGTGACCTGGTATTATCAGTCTGGTTCACTCAGCTTCCCTATAAAGATAAAATTCTGCAAGGCTTCCAACTCTAGGCCAAGATTGACCAAAATACTGAGTATTTAAAAAGCATAACATGTTGACTTGTATTTCAATGTTTGTCCTCTCCTTTTTTGCTCTGGGAAAAAATACCAAAAGAATATATGCAAAGATCCAATTGATCCTGGGAAGCACTATTTATACTTTACTTAACACATGTAAACTTCATGCTGCTTGTTACTATGGTTATGAGAGCCCCCATAAACACTGTTAAACTACTTTGCCCTGCTGCATCTCCCTCTATGTCTAAATCCCCCATGTGATACAACTCTTTACCCAGCAACCCAAATTACCCTGCCACCTGCCAGAGTCCCAAACACCACCCTCCCACACATTCCATATAACACAGCTTCCTTGGGCAGCATCCTGACACACAGGTCCACACCCTTTTGCCCAAATCCAGACACCTCCATGCTCCCAAATGCTCCGCTCCATCTGATCTTTATCTCTGCACCTACCACTACCCCTTATATATCACAACCTGTCCAGGGACACAACAGAGGTGGGAGGGTCAGGGGGCTCATCCACCCTCCCCCCCCCCCAACCCTTGGCCATCTCAGAGCAGAGACCCAGCAGCCACAGCCTACTGTTTCATCCATGCCACGTGGGGTGGCCCTGCAGCAGTGGACCTACTGCCTGTACAGGAGGTAACAGACGGGCGCCCCCACATCCCTTCCCTGCCAGAGTCGTGGAGCTGCAGTCTGGGAGGGGAGGTCCCAGCACTTCCCTGAACCCCATGACCTGGGCTAGCGGTCAACATGTGCCAGCGCTTCCTTCTTTGCCTGAAGCCCTGCAAACCTGCCTGTGGCTGTCTCTGCCCTCTGTGAGCCTTGCATCTGGGGCACTCTGCACCCTCACCTTCTTCTCCATCCCATTACAGGCACCCTAGAGAGGGGTCTCTACCTGGACCCTCCTTAGAAAAGTTCTGGTTGCTTCCTGGACTTCCCTTCCTGGGCATACACCTTGTTCAACTGGTGTCTCTGGTCACTAGTGTAGCCCTGGTACCCCTTTGTAGGGGAAAATCTTTGGTGCTTAACATCATAGGTGCGCCATCTTGAAATGCCTAAACAACAACTGGGAATCCATCTTGGCTGCCCTTCTTCCCCCTCTTCAGGTGTAGTTTCCTGCCCTTTCTACCGAAAGGCGGGAAACCAAGCAAACCACGTGACCTGTGATCTGCCCAGTAACAGCAGGGCATATAAGGGCTAGCACGTCTGAGGGAAGGGGCTGCCCTTCTGAGTGGCAGAGTCTGAAGGTGCTGCTGCTGCAACTGTTGGAAAGCACAGCAGACACCTCAGCTCTCTAGGTTGCCTCAGAGGAGTACGCTGAGCACCGCACTCATTAATCTGGTTGCAGGAGGGTAATTCTCACTTGCATGCAGAGAGTGTGTCACCAGCAGCCATTCTTTCACTGAGGACAAACACACACCCACGACATCACAGGGGGAGTACAACCCAAGTCATTGCTGGGGCAGAGCTGTCATTGCCTGATCCTGAGGTCCACTCCTTACCTGTGGGTTCCACCTACCTGGATGGAGTCTGGAGCTGTCCTGTCGTCGTGAGGGTCCTCAGAGCTGCAAGACATGGTAGTGGTCCATTGATCTTCCATCCTCTTACCTGGGTCCCATCCTAGGGGAGGGAATTTACCCTCAGTCACAGTCAGCATACTTTACTTACCTTATATCACCTGTTGTGGGGGTCCTTGCTTTACCTGTGTTCCTATTCATTTGGTTTACCTCTGGTTTACCTTGGTTAGAACTGTTGATGGTTTAATAAACTTCTGGGTTTGAAAAACCACTAAACTCCTGTTTAACCAGGGTAAACACAGCATAAACATAACAACAGAGTTCAGCAGTGGCGTGTGATCAAAATATGCCACACATGCCTTGTTTGCCCATGAAAGCCTTGACTATGACTTCCTGACTATCTATACCCATGGGATAATCCCATCTGACCTCCAAACATTCATGGAGGATGCCATTTTGTAGAACATACACATAGTGTGTCCATGTACACACCATGTGTGTGAGGTCATGGCTTTATGTGCAAATGTAGAATTGCCATGCCTTATTCAAATGTTGCAACATGCCACTGGCATTCAGTAACCGTTCTACAGTAGATGCTCTTTAGTAGCAACATTTCGGTGCCCTTTTGTTATGTTGCACCTAAGCAGCTGTTGCTGTTATGGGGAGTATCATCTGTCCAAAGGTGTACGGAGAGTTAAGGGAGTTTCAGAAGGGATGGGGCAACCATGTTGGGGGGGAAGTTGAGGGGTGTGGGGTGATGGAACCCCAAGTTTGCTGGGAATGGCGCAGGGGAACCCTGGGTTTGGCAAGGGAGTCCCCAGTCGGCAAAACAGCTGAGCGAACACAGCTGCCAGGGACAGGCTGAGGATGCTCCCGCTGGCAGCTTCATGCTTCCCCCTGGCAAGGGATGGATGGCTGGGGAGGGCACTGTGTGCAGCCTCCAATGTGGGAGCTGGGCAGCTTCTAGCATAGACAGCAGAGACGGAAGGGGGGAAGTGGCCACTGCCCTGGGGAGGAGGATCCCCCAACCCCACACTACAAAATAGCACATCTACACCCTGCTGCCAGCAACCAAGTTGGAGGGGACAGCTCAGTGTATGGGGGAGTCCCCAAAACTCTCCACTCTAAAATAGCAACTCCCCACCCCTGCCTGCAAGCTAGATGCTGAGGAAGGGAGGAGAAACTCTTCCAGCTACATGTCTGCTGCAACCCCAGCTTCCTCCAACCCCTGAAAAATCCCTCTCTTCCAGACCTTCCCCCCAAACTTCTCCCTACACATGCTCTCCATGCAGGTTCTGTCAGGTAGGGCAAGTGGACGGGGCTGTGTGCCCTGGAACTGCGTTGAAGGGCCAGGGTTGGGAGGGGAGTGAAAATATTCAGTTTGAATCTCCACCCCTGGATGTGACGTCACCAATGTTGCTCTAATGTGGTGGCTCTGTTGCTGTTACTGAGTGGACAATTCGCAGTAGGGAAAGTGTTGCTCATAAGCAGCGGGTTCTCTTACAAGCAGAGCCAGATTAACCTTTTGTGGGCCCGGCGCCAAACATATTTGTGGGCCCCCATGGGGGCAATGGAGTATGGTGCGGGAGGAGCCATCTCCAGAGCGAGGGGCCGGCCAGGGGTATGGCATGGCAGGGGCGGCCCCACTCTGCCCAGCCCAGTGCTAGGGCACTATTTACAAACCGGCAGTTGCCAGATGCACAGTGGCCCGCCCGGCCCTGTGCTGCCAGCATGCCCCTTCCCCTCGCAGGGTGGGCCATGCCGTGCCACACATCCCCCCGCCCAACACCGGAACACCCCCCCTTCCCCTGATTCCCTATGGCCAGAGCCCCCTCGGACCCGCTATGCCCAGCGCCCCCCCCCCAGACCCTGCCACAAATGCACAGCGCCCTGCACACCACCACCCCATCCAGTGCCCCCCTGTCCACAGCCTCACCACAACTGCCCAGCACCCCACACAGAACCCCCACTCCCTAGTTCCCCAACACACAGATCTTCCCCGCTCCCTCACAGCCCAGCAGCCCCCCAGGACCCCCAGAGACCCACTTCCCCATGCCCTGCCTCCCGGCCGCACTCATCGGCCCTGCTGGGAGGTGACTGTGTCTGCAGGGCTGAGCTGCCAGTGCAGCCAGGGCTGGTCCTGGGGCGAAGAATCACTCTGGCCCCCCGGGAGTGGCATGATCTGACAGGCCAGGGCCTGCCCCAGTCAGCCTCCCTCAGGACCTACTTGCCTGGAGGGGCCCAGCCAAGCCCCCTACACTGCCCCCCATCAACTGGCTGAGACTGGCCAGGCTTCTGCACCAGTCCCAGGCGGCTCAGCTCCAGGGAGAGAGGTGGAGCCGCGCAGGTGGTGGGAAGCAGAGACGAGCCGGAGGTGCACTGCGGTCTGGCCAGGGGGCAGATAGAATCATAGAAGATTAGAGTTGGAAGAGACCTCAGGAGGTTATTTAGTCCATCCCCCTGCTCGAAGCAGGACCAACCCCAACTAAATCATCCCAGCCAGGGCCTTAACAACCTCTATGGATGGAGATTCCACTACCTCCCTGCAAGCACTGACAGGATGGGTGAATGAAGCAGAAGGGAGAATATCATTGGTAGAAAATCAGATAAAAAAGCTTTCTGCCTAGGTGCAGAGAAGCCTAACAGATTTACCTTCTCTGAAATTTAAAGTGGGCAGACCTGGAGGGGAGATCTCTCCACAATTATCTGAGAGTTATAGAAGTACCTGTAGTAGCAGAGAAAGGCAACCCCCTAGAATTTGTTCCCTGGCTCCTTACAGAAGTGCTCAGCCTGCCAGATGTTTTTAAATTTGATTTAGAAAGAGCACATAGGTCCCTGGCTCCTCTGATGGTCTCAAATGTCAAACCTCATGCTTTGATTGTCAAATTTCTTTGATTTACTGTTAAAGAAAAAAAATAATGCAGCTAGCCTTTGTGGGGAAAACAGTTTTGGGGGAGGCCACAAAATAAGATAATATTTTTTCAAGATTTTTCAGAGATGTGGTTGAATAGAAATTAGCCTTTAGAAGATTTTGGGAACTTGCCAAGATGTGAGGGCTGAAATATTTTATGAAGTTTCCAGCTCAGTCCCATGTCAAGGTTGTTGAGGAAGTTAATCTGTTACAAAATCCATGGAAAGCAGGAAGATTTTTTTAAATAGTCAGCAGTGAACTGAATATCTGTTCTATTTGGCAAGTTTACTTCCCAATTGTTATGTCTGCCCTACTTGCATATATGAACTTATCCAGTTACAGTGACTAACTTTCATATTTGGTTTCTTTCTTCTAACCCAAGCTTATACTTTATTAACTTTTGGGAATATCAGTTGTCACCAAATGGATGACTGTGAAGTGCTCCAGCAGGGGAGTTAAGGGAACCCCTCATCCCAAACTGATCTCATAAGGGTGAAATGATTGTGAAAAAAATTATTTAAACTTGTGTATTAGCCATATTAAGTGCCTTTGCTCCTGTATTTGTGTTGGGGAATTAATGAAACATTTGGCAACGTGCCTAATTGGCTAGATCAATGTGAACCATCTGTTTGATTATGCAAGGTCTACGTGTTTAGCTCTGAAGAGATCACCAGGGGGCTGTGCAGCTCCATGTTGCTCACTAGGAACATGAAGGCCCCAATTCCAATTTTTAAAACTGGTGCCAAGGGACGGTGTCACCATGTCTTTCCACTGGGGGTCCTCATAGCCTGGAACAGTATCCTGACATTCCAAGTGCTGGAAGTGCAAGAGATGGCTCTTCTCCCTGAAAGATGTTGTGGAAAGGTGCACAGGAGCTGACGGATGTAGTTGTACCCCCAGTGGGCCAACGGAGCAGAGGAGCGGACCAACATGAGATGCCAAGCTACATGGACCAGTGATTTCTACACTTCCTGTGATCTTCTTATTCCTCCCTCCCCGCCACCCTGATCCTGTATGTCCCTTCCCCACTTCTCCCACCTTCCTCTTACCCCCATGCTCTCCGTCCACTCCCACTCCCTTTACTCCCTCCTCTACTTCCCCAACCTCTTTCCCCCTGTTGCCCTGACTCCCTCCTCTTGAGTCCCTCCACCCTGCCCCAACTTCTTCAGTCCCTTTCCTGCCCCTAACACCCAGTATAAGCTCAGACCCTGAGTATATATATATGGAGTATGAAATATACAGAAGAGTCACTAACTGAATTGGATTGTTTGTTATGTTGTTTGGTACAGAACTTTACAATCTGTGAAAGAAGTTAGAATTCTCTCCTGTCAGTAATATATTCAATTAATATGGGGAGGGAAACTGAACATTTGGATGTAAATCAAAGGGAGTGGGGCATGCAGCTCAGGGAAAATAATCCCCACAACATTCAATGTCTCACACAGTTCATCAAGCTGTATTATCAGTACTCTGGTGTTCAGTTTGGCAAACTGAAAAGATTACAATTAGGGGAAAACACAAAGGTATATCCTTGTCAGACCTGGTTAAAAAATATCATGTTTGTGGAGTGTGTGCTACCTTTCACCTTCTTATGATGTTGTTACTTCTTCGTGGTCTGGGAATTATAGGATACTTGTTAAAAATGTAATTTAAATAATGGGCATTGGTGAAGCTCCCAGCCTGGATGGTGGGTCTTCCTGGTCCATCTCCAATGCAATTTACAGTTGGTTTAGTTTTGTCTATAGAATTATAGTTTTGTTTATAGAATGGGAACTTGAGAAGTCATTAAGTCCAACCCCTGGCAATGAGGCGGGACCAAGTAAACCTAAACCATCCTTGACAGGTGTTTGTCCAACCTACTTCTTAAAAACCTCCAATAACCATAGAATATCAGGGTTGGAAGGGACCTCAGGAGGTCATCTAGTCCAACCCCCTGCTCAAGGGAGGACCGATCCCCAGACAGATTTTTGCCCCAGATCCCTAAATGGCCGCCTCAAGGATTGAACTCACAACCCTGGGTTTAGCAGGCCAATGCTCAATGTGTGATGCTTTCTTGGCATGCCCAGAATTATGGGTCACCTTGTTACCTAGACTTGCTCAGGTTAAACTGTGTATCTGTTCTCTAACACTCACAAACACTTAGCCATCCAAACAATCTCCTCCAAAGCTCTGTTAGCCTTTATTTTGTCTTGCAGGTAACACTTGTCATACCTCAGTTCCAGAGCCCCCTGGAAGAGGGCTCCCCTGGAGTATCCACCCCATGTTACTGGACACTCAAAGAAATAATTACCGGTAAGTTCGCTATCTCCAAAGAGACCATATACACACCAGCTTGTTTGATTAAACTAAGAATTCACACCTTGCTTAATATTACATCAAAGAGATCTACTTATGATAAAACAAAAAGAAGTTCATTAACAAAGATAGAGAATTGTTACTGAGTAAGGATATTGGAAACAGATATGGATACAAAGAGAGCAAAAGTATAACACATTTCTAAGAGACTAAACATAATTTTTGCTGGCTAAAATCTTTGTCTAAATTAAGCTTCTCACCAAAAGCAACCTCTCAGTGTCACCAGCCCCCAGCCCCAGGATCCAGCTTTAATGGATGCAAAAAGCACTCTCCTTTTTTCTTCCACAGTAATGGATACCAAAAATATCTTTTTGCCTCCTTGTTATGGTCAAGTGAACCTTTATAATGTGTTCCTGCTGTTTGTTCTCCAGCATGCTGGTGCCATGTTGCTTTTCTCATCCACTTATTAATTTGCTTTTCCCATTGACTTCAGATGCAAATGAACTCCCATTGTGTTTGTCTTATCCTGTTTACTCTGCATCACAGATCTAGGCAGACAGTTAAATTCCTTTGACTGGGGAAAAATTGTTTATCAACTTTGCCTGGTTACATAATATAAACATATTTTTAGTACATGCATAGAACTTCTTGACTGATGTCTGCACATACCGCTCTCAATGATTATAAGTTTTTATTTGATATATTACACAACATTAGCAATGCGTTAAGTGTAGTGAGTTTGTCAGTCCTGATAGAAGTTGCTGTTACATGACAGTGAACTATTTGCCAGTTGGCACCAATGCCCATAACCATCCTTAGAAACCTATTCCAGGGTTTAATTACCCTTATAATTGTCAAGTTTTCCCTAATATCTAATCTAAATTTCCCTTGCTGCAGATTAAGCCCATTACTTCTTGTTCTATGTCCAGTGGCACTGGACAACAATTGATCACAGTTCTCTGTATAACAGCCCTTAATATATTTGAAGACTGTGATCAGATCACCTGTCAGTCTCCTTTTCGCAAGAAGAAACATGCCAGCTTTTTTTGTTTGTTTGTTTTTAATCTTTCCTTATAGGTCAGGATTCCTAAACCCTTCCCACCCACCCCGGAATCTCTCCAATTTGTTCACATCAGTCCTAATGAGTGGTGCCCAGAATTGGACACAGTACTTCAGATTGGGCCTCACCGGTGCAAAGAGGAACAGGACAATTACCTCCCATGTCCAGTAGCGGCGCCAGCTTTGCCGGCGCCCTAGGCGGCGGAAGGTCCCACCCCCGAAATCCCGCCCCCAACAGCGGCGGCGGAAGGTCCCGCCCCCAAATTTCTATGGGCGGCGGGGGCGCAAGCGCCCCCAAAATAGCAGCGCCCTAGGCGACCGCCTAGGTCGCCTAATGGGAGCGCCGGCCCTGCCCATGTCTTATATAAGACACTCCTCTTAATACCACCCAGAAGGATATTAGCATTTGTATCAACTACATCACATTGTTGACTCATATTCAGTTTGTGATCCACTATAAGCCCCAGACTTGGGTATTCTTTGTTCCCCTTTTTAAAGACAGGTAGAGTAAAAGCTTTGTTATCCGGCATGTTGGGGGAATAGGGGGTGCTGGTTAGTCAAAAATTCTGGTTAACTAAGAGTTATATGGAGGGAGGGAGTTTGGATGTGGGAGGGGGCTCAGGGATGGGGGTTGGGATGCGGAAGGGGGTGCAGGGTGCAGGCTCTGGGAGGGAGTTTGGGTGTGGGAGGGGGCTTGGGGCAGGGGGTTGGGACATAGGAGGGGTTTCGGGGTACTGGATCTGAGCGGTGCTCAACTCGGGGGCTCCCCGGAAGCAGCGACATGTCCCTGCTGCTCCTCAGTGGAGGCATGGCCAAGCAGCTCCGCACGCTGCCTCCGCCTACAGGAACCATCCCCGCAGCTCCCATTGGCCACAGTTCCCAGCCAATGGGAGCTGTGGAGCCAGTGCTCAGGGCGGGGCGGGAGCAACGCATGGAGCCCCCATGGTTGTTCCTCCACCTAGGAGCAGCAGGGACATGTCACTGCTTCTCAGGAGCCACGCGGATCCAACCAGACTTTTAATGGATATCAGAAATGCCGGTTTCTAGAGCTTTCCAGTTGGTAAAGTGCCGGATAACACAGCTTTTACTGTACCAAGTTTGCCCTTCTACGGTCTTTTGAAACCGCACCCATCCTCCATGAGCTTTTGAATATAATTACTAAATGTTCTGAGATTGCTTCAGCTAATTGATGAAGTACTCTAGGATGAATTTCATGAGACCCTGATGACTTGAATACATTTAACTTATCTAAGGGTATGTCTACACTATGAAATTAGGTCAATTTTATAGAAGTCAATTTTTAGGAATCAATTTTATACAGTCGAATGTGTATGTCCCCGCTAAGCGCATTAAGTCGGCGGAGTGCATCCTCACTACCATGGCTAGCATCGACTCACGGAGTGGTGCACTGTGGAAAGTTATCCCACAGTTCCCACAGTCTCCGCTGTCCATTGGAATTCTGGGTTAAGCTCCCAATGCCTGATGGGGCAAAAACATTGTTGCGGGTACATGTCGTCACTCTCTCCTCACTCCCTCTCTCCCTCCCGCTGTAAAAGCAACTGCATACAGTCATTTCACGGCTTTTTGCCTGAGTTACCCGTGCAGACACCATAGCATGGCAAGCATGGAGCCTGCTCAGCTCACCGATGCTGTTGCAAGCATTGTAAACACCTTTCGCATTATATTGCAGTATGTGCAGAACCTGGCTAAGAGACGGCAGCACGAGGACGATTGTGATGAGGACATGGACACAGACGTTCCTGAAAGCACAGGCTGTGGCAATTGGGACATCATGGTGGCAGTGGGGCTGGTTGATACAGTAGAACGGGCCCCGGCAATGTACACATCATGGTGTTAATGGGGCAGGTTCATGCCGTGGAACACCGATTCTGGGCCCGGGAAACAAGCACAGACTGGTGGGACTGCATAGTATTGTAGGTATGGGATGATCCCCAGTGGCTGTGAAACTTTTGCATGCATAAGGCCACTTTCCTGGAACTCTGTGAGTTGCTTTCCCCCCGCTCTGAAGCGCAGGAATACCAAGATGAGAGCTGCCCTGACTGTTGAGAAGTGAGTGGTGATAGCCCTGTGGAAGCTTGCAATGCCTGACTGCTACCGGTCAGTCGGGAATCAATTTGAAGTGGGCAAATCTACTGTGGGGACTGCTGTGATTCAACTAGCCAATGCAATCACTGACGTTCTGCTATCAAGAGTAGTGACTCTGGGAAATGTGCAGGTCATAGTGGATGGCTTTGCTGCAATGGGGTTCCCTAACTGTGGTGGGGCGATAGACAGAACACATATCCCTATCTTGGCACTGGACCACATTGCTAACCAGTACATAAACCACAAGGGGTACTTTTCAATGGTGCTGCAAGCACTGGTGGATCACAAGGGACATTTAACCGACATCAGCGTGGGATGGCCGGGAAAGGTGGATGATGCTCGCACCTTTAGGAACTCCGGGCTGTTTGAGCAGTTGCAAGAAGGGACTTACTTCCCAGACCAGAAAATTACTGTTGGAGATGTTGAAATGCCAATAGTTATCCTTGGAGACCCAGACTACCCCTTGCTCCCATGGCTCATGAAGCCATACACAGGCAAACTGCACAGTAGTAAGGAGCAGTTCAACTATAGGCTGAGCAAGTGCAGAGTGGTGGTAGAATGTGCCTTTGGACATTTAAAAGATCGCTGGTGCTGTTTGCTGACTAGGTTGGACCTCAGCACAACCAATATTCCCATTGTTCTTACTGCTTGCTGTGTGCTCCATAATATCTGTGAGAGTAAGGGGGAGACGTTTATGGTGGGGTGGGAGGTTGAGGCAAATTGCCTGGCTGCCAATTTTGAACAGCCAGACACCAGGGCGATTAGAAGAGCACAGGTTGCCAAGCTGTGCATCAGAGAGGCTTTGAAAACCAGTTTCATGATGGCCAGGCTACGGTGTGACAGTTGTGTGTGTTTCTCCTTGATGCAAACCCGCCCCCTTTGTTGATTTTAACTCCCTGTAAGCCAACCACCCTCCCCCCTTCGATCACAGCTGGCAAAGGAAATAAAGTCACTATTGTTTTGAAACCATGCATTCTTTCTTTCTTAATTTAAAAAAAGGGAGATAACTTATAAGGTATTCCGGGTGGGGTAGGCTGGGGTAGGGGAGGAGGGAAGGAGAAGGCCACATTGCTTATTGTAGCCACACTACAAATCAAAACTGTTTGAATGACAGCCTTCTGTTGCTTGGGCCATCCTCTGGAGTGCAGTGGCTGGGTGCCCGGAGCCCCCCCGCCCCCGTGTATTTGGGCATCTGGGTGAGGAGGATATGGAACTTGGGGAGGAGGGTAGGCGGTTGTACAATGGATGTAGGGGCGGTCTGTGCTCTTGTTGGCTTTCCTGCAGCTCCACCAGACACCTGAGCATGTCCGTTTGCTTCCCCATTAGCCTCAGCATTGCATCCTGCCTCTTCTCATCGCGTTCACTTAATGCTTTCCTGCACTTTGGCACTGAATGCCTCCATGCATTAAGCTGTGCCCTATCAGTGCGGGAGGACCTCATGAGCTTGGAAAACATGTCATCGCAAGTGCGGTTTTTTTGCCTTCTAATCTGCGATAACCTCAGGGACGGAGATGATGGGGGAGCATAGAAACATTTGCACCTGCGGTGGGATAAAAAGGGAGAGTAAAATTTAAGATGATACATTTCTGAGAACAAAAGGGAGACTCTTTCACAGTGAATCAAGCAATTCACAGCAGACAGCACATATGCTTTAGATACAAAGTTGCATTTTGCCTTTTATATTGAGCCCCTGCCGGTATGGTGACACATCACATACGACTGGGCAACAGAATTTGGTTTCCAAGCAGCCATGGTAAGCCAAAGGGTATGCGGGTTTGGCTTCTAAAGCCTTGATAACATGTGGAAATGTTTTCAATCTGCAGCACCCTCCTTTCCCAGAGCAAGCAATGCCGGTTGGGTTTCACATTTAAAAGGAGGGGCTGCAGTTTTTGGGTGGATGTGCAGCACACACCTTCTCCCACCCCTCCGTGTGGCTATTTGGGATGATCCCTTCACACCTCCCCCCGACGCGTGGCTATTCTCAGGGATGATCCCTTTTAGCCAAGCACAAAAAGCCCAGCATGAACGGGGTCCTTTTACTGTTCCCTTACAAAAATTCCCCTATTTCAACCAGGTGACCATGAATGATACCACTCTCCTGAGGCTAACACAGAAAGATATAGACCAAATGTTGCTTGAATGTGACCAAAACCCAGGACCATTCTCCGCCATGCTTTGTGCTGCTATGATTCCAGACTACTTGCTACTGGCTTGGCGTGGTAAAGTGTCCTACCGTGGAGGACGAAATAAGGCAGTCCTCCCTAGAAACCTTCTGCAAAGGCTTTCAGAGTACCTCCAGGAGAGCTTCATGGAGATGTCCCTGGAGGATTCCTGCTCCATCCTCAGACACATTAACAGACTTTTCCAGTAGCTGTACTGGCCGCGAATGCATCCCAAGTCTTCAGGACAAATAAAACATTATTGCTTTTAAACCCTGTACTGTAGTTACAAATTTGCACTCACCAGAGGGGCCTTCTCCGCCTTCAGGGTCAGGGATCCCACCTTGGGAGCGTATTGGCTCCAAGGTGATGAAAAGGTCCTGGCTGCCAGGGAGAACGGATTCACCACTTGCCTGCTGCGCATTCTCCTCCTCCTCCTCTTCCTCATCCACAAAATCCTCCTCTGTGTTGCGTGAGACTCCCCCCTTGCAGGTGTCCACGAACAGTGGTGGGGTAGTGGTAGGGTCCCCCCCTAGAATGCCATGCAGCTGATCATAGAAGCAGCATGTATGGGGCTCTGAACCGGAGCGACTGTTTGCCTCCTTCGTCTTTTGGTAGGCTTGCCTGAGCTCCTTGACTTTCACACGGCACTGGTGTTTGTCCCTGTTGTAGCCTCTGTCCATCATGCCCTGTGTGATTTTGGCATATATATTTGCATTTCTTCTTTTTGATCCTAGTTCTGCCTGCACAGATTCTTCTCCCCATATAGCAATCAGATTCAGTGTCTCCATTCACTCCATGCTGGAGCTCATTTGCGATTCTGGGGGGCTGCATGGTCACCTGTGCTGCTGAGCTCGCCACGCTGACCAAACAGGAAATGAAATTCAAAAGTTCCCGGGACTTTTCCTGTGTACCCGGCTAGTGCATCAGAGTTGAAAGTGCTATCCCGAGCGGTCACATTGGAGCACTCTGGGATAGCTCCTGGAGGCCAATAACGTCGATTTGCGCCCGCATTACTCCAAATTTGACCCAGCGAGGTTGATTTTAGCGCTACTCCCCTCGCTGGGGAGGAGTACAGATGTTGATTTTAAGAGCCCTTTAGGATGACGGAAGGGGTTTGCTTGCGTAGATGCATTCATTATAAAATTGACCTAATGCGGCTAAATTCGACCTAACCCTGTAGTGTAGACCAGGGCTTTATATTCTTTAACCTGTTTTTCCCCTATTTTGGCTTATATTCCTTCTCCCTTGTTGTGAATATTAATTGTGTTGAATATCTGGTCAGCATTAACTGTTTTAGGGAAGACTGAAGGAAAAGGTGTATTAAACATCTCAGCTTTCTTGATGTAACCACTTATTAGCTCTCCTGTCCTGCTGAGTAAAGGACTACACTGTCCTACATCTTTCTCGTGCTGCTGATGTATTTAAAGAACCTCTTCTTATTGCCTTTTATGTCCATGACTAGGTCTAATTCAATTTGTGCCTTAGCTGTTTTTATTTTTTTTCCTACCTGCTTGTGTTATTCTTTTGTATTTCTCCTGAGTAATTTGTCCATGTGTCCACTTTTGCTAGGATTCCTTTTTGATTTTCAGGTTATTAAAGCACTCCTGATGGAGCCATATTGGCTCCTTACTATTTTGTCCATCTTTACTTCACATTGGGATAGTTCCCAGTTGGATCTTTTATATTGTCTCCTTGAGAAACTGCCAGCTCTCCTGAACTCCCTTTTCCCCTAGATTTGCTTCCCATGGTAACTTGCCTACCAGTTTTCTGTGTTTGTTAAAGTCTACTTTTTTGAAGTCCTTATTGGCCTTATTCTGCTGCTAAAATGTCTGTCTCTCTGGTTACTTCCTCCACTTTCTGAAACAAAAAGGTCTTCTTTGAGTGCTTGTTCATGTCCATTCCAATCAGGTGTGTGCGTGCACACGTGCATGTTGGCCGGAAGATTTTTCCCCTAGCAACATCCATTGGGTCGGCCTGGGCGCCTCCTGGAGTCACGCCCTCATGGTATCTAATATATAGCCCTGCTGACCCACCATCCCTTCAGTTCCTTCTTACCGCCAGTGACCGTGGCTGGAACTTCCCTTAGCTCTTGCACCGCAGGTTCACTCTCTATCCGGTTGTATATAGTTAGTTGTTAGTGTTGTCAGAGTTATTAGAGTTTAGTATAGTGTTTGTTGGGGGGTCGTCCCCCACCCACTCCGGTTCCCAGAGCAGTGGTATGTCACGGTCCCCAGGTTTCAAAAACTGTGTGGCCTGCGCCAAGTGCATGCCCAAGAGTGACCTGCACTCATCGTGTCTACGGTGCCTGGGGAAGACCCATCAGAAAGATCTCTGTAAGATCCGCCGCGAGTTGCATCCGAGAACTCTTAAGAAAACGGAACAGTGGCTCAAAGTGATCCTCATGGAGGCAGCTCTATGCCCCCACTTCGACCCAGGCTTGGGAGACCTGACCCCTACTGCGTCGTCCTCTACGCGGCGCGCCCTGGCACCATAGGTGAGCTCGGCACTGAGAAAGGACTCTTCCCGAGACACTCGGCACTGTCATGGCTCCTCACAGGGCCCATCTGACAGTAGGCACCGCTCCCACTTGCCGGTGCCTCAAAAGAAGAAAAAGCTGGACGATCGTTCTCCTCCGGCTAAGCCATGAGATGTGTGACCCCAGGTGGGCCACTCCTCGGGATCTCCTTCTGGGGCTGTGTCGACGTCTGCCCAGGTGCAGCAGTTGAGTCCGGCCCCGCCTCGAACACCGGAGCCCTACACAGCAGCTGCAGCTCCCGTCCACGCCGAAAGCGTACTAGGCTGCTCGGGACCTTCTCCACCTGATGGCACCGTTCTTGCCTGCCAGGGAGGAACTCTCAGTGCCGGTGGACCCACATCCTCCGGTGCATTCGAAGGGGAAGCCGGCTATGATGTCATGTCGCCATGTCCCCCGGTGCTTACCTGCTCCGACAGATAGCCTACTTGCTCCCTGAGCTCTCGATGTTCAAAGCACCGAGGACTGGCTCCTCAGTGGTCTTCAGTGTCTGAGACCTCGGAGTCAGAGTCCGACTCCTATCGCTCTGGTAGGAGCAGAAGTCACACATCAAGGTCCGGTAGAGACAAAAGAGAGCCCCAGGTGTGGCCTCTGCAGTGGCAGAACCCACCTCAGTGGCCCTTCTGGACCCCCTGTGCTTTTCACCAGTGCCAGGCAGGAACCCAAGGTCCACGCTCAGCAACATCTTCCGTGGCCTTCGCCACCGTCATGCCACCTTCCACTGCACATCTATCCTCGGGACCGTAGCCGGCACCGTGCTCAGCTCCAACCTCGGCACCACCTTTCACAGCGTCGATGCACCCGTCTCCCATGCCTGCACCATTGTCGACGTCGACCTCGATGCAGGCACCTGTAAGGGTGGCGATGCAGCTCCCTCCTGTTGGACTAATGCCGCCGACTATCCCAGTTCCGACGTCCATAGCCCCGGCACCGTCAGCAGCGCCACTACCTCCAATGCTGCCCCCGAAGTCACGTGACCCCTCGGTAGGGAGGTAGATGGAGCTTCCACTACCGGCACACACTTCATCCTCCTCGTCGCTGGACAAAGCATTGGTGGGGACAGCCATAGTCCCTGCGTTAGAGGACAACAGAGTCGTGCAGCAGTTGCTGTGCAGGGCCACCCAGGGTCTGGGCATCAAGGCTGAGGACATGGTAGAGGAAGCGGATCCCATGGTGGATATCCTGGCACCCTCGGGACCTTCACGTATAGACTTGCCTCTTATAAAGACTGTTGTGGACACCCCTGAGACCCTGTGGCAGATGCCGGCATCCTTGCCACCTACTGGCAAGCACAGCTGGTTTCAGCCCAGCGCATTTCATCATGGATCATGGCCTGTATCAGTGAGTGCTACAATCTAGCAGGGGTTCCCGCGCCGCCGATCACAGTGCACTCTACCAGGGCACAGGCTTCATCAACGGCGTTCCTGGCTCAAGTTCCCACCCAGAAAATCTGCAGGGCAGCCACATGGTCATCCATACACACTTTTGCTGCGCACTATGCAATCACCCAGCAGGCCAGAGAAGATGTGGCCTTCAGAAGAGCAGAACTCCAATCAGTGAACATCTCCGACACCCCTCCTGAATTTGCCTTGGGAGTCACCTGATTGGAATGGACATGAACAAGCACTCGAAGAAGAAAAAAACGGTTACTCACTTCTCGTAACTGTTGTTCTTTGAGATGTGTTGTTCATGTCCATTCCAATACCCACCCTCCTACCCCTCTGTCGGAGTAGCCAGCAAGAAGGAACTGAAGGGGTGGTGGGTCGGTAGGGCTATATATTAGGTGCCATGAGGGCGCCACTCCAGGGGGCGACCAGGCCGACCCGATGGATGTTGCTAGGGGAAAAATCTTCCGGCCAATGTGCACGTGCGTGCGCACACACATGATTGGAATGGACATGAACAACACATCTCAAAGAACAACAGTTATGAGAAGTGAGTAACCATTTTTTGGCCCCATTGTGATGGGTGGACCCCCCTTCTGGGTGCCACCTGGTGTGCTAGGGCCAACCTGTCCACCAGCCTGGGTCCCTTCCCCCCACGCTGTGCTGCTGTGTCAGGCTCTCCAGCCCCCTTTCAGCACAAACACAGGTAGGGACATGCCCAGCTGTGAATCACACAGCATCTGCAATCAGCTCTGTGTGGGAGGACTCAATTCGGGGAATTGCCATCTCTTTGGTGCACACCCCCTCTGGAGTGTAAACCCAAAATTATATTGTCTTGCGCTGTATAAAAATGTATACAGCATAAGCTCATAATATTCACCTCCTCCCTTAATGTGGAGGAAGATATACACAGCGTTTTTTTCATTTTGTTTTGCTTTTTAAGTGGGGAATGGGGTTGACACCACTTAGGATAGAGTTGGACAGCCAGTGATACTTGGCAACAAGTCAAGTTGTTATGTATATGTTATACATTTTATGTTTTTGTTTTAACCTCTCTTTTTGTGCTCTTCCCTCTCCCTCTCTGGTTCCCTCTTCTATAGCCCCTTATGACACCCATTCTTTGTACCCCTTCCCAAAGCCCTTTGGACAAGCAACTCTCAGGAAAATTATACCCTATACGATTGTGATTTACATCAAACTTCTGTAGTTGCTGGCACCTTATGCTCATGCCTCCCCACAATTCTCCTGAATCTACTTTATTCCCTGGAAGTCTGGCAAGTGGCAAGCATCAGACAAGGTAATCCAACAACTATGAAATAAATGTATGAAGCATTTCATCCATATACTCCCCCTCCTTTCCACCCTGTGGAATTCTGTGTGGGGAGTAGAATGGGATTCAACAGAGCAAATAATGCAAACATTTCATCACCCTCATAAGATCACACATTAAAATAATAATAATGATAATAACTCTTAACCAGCCAACTGATCCTGAATTTCAATTTTATTTCCTGGANGGGGGGGGGGGGGGGGGGGGGGGGGGGGAAGGGGTACTGCTATTATGGGGAACTTTTCTGGCTTATAAATTACCCCGGTGAAATGGGCTAGCAAAAGGATCTGAGTCCTCGCTCCCACTTCCTTTACCCAGAGGCCTGCCTGACCTCGAGGGTTCCCCTTCCACTCTCCTGTGTAGCAGAGTCCTTGTAACCCCCTTGTAACTCCCAACAAGGCTGACTCTTGTTACTTAGGCCACGCAGCCCCAACCCTAAAGGCAGTGCTAGTGACTCTGGCTACTAGGCCACACAGCCCCAACCCCAAGGGTAGCTGTGTTGAATCTGACCACTGTGTCTTATCATGGTGAGGTCTGAAACAGTTGGGTAGACAGTTACGCGGTGTCAGCACCCCCATCGCCTGCTGCAACAGGGGACAGGGAGTGTATACACCGCTACAAAGACCCAGTCACTGTCCAACATTAAACAGTTTTAAACCAGATTTGGTACACAGAAATGCTTAGCACCATGGCAAACACCATTAAAAATCCTTTCATTAAAGACACAGAAAAGAAAGAAAAACAAAGTATTTGAAAAGTAAAATATTAAGTAAGGCTTTCGTTTTAACAACATCCCTTGTTCCCTGTAGCCAGTCTTTAAAGGAAAAACACAAACAAAAACAAACCAACGTAAACCTTGTTTGACAAGATGGCAACTACTGTCCTTTAGGGAAAAGACAAGTTAGTTGAGATTGGCTGGAGCTGTTTTTGTTGCTATTGCTACTATTGCAAAAGTCTGATCTCATTTCCTAGAAGACAAAACAAGAAAAATGTGCACAAAAGGGGAAAGAAAATAAGAGTAAAGATAGAAAATGTAGTTTCTGTCTTTGGTATTGACTTTCACTTACAACCTCACTTTTGGAGAAACACAGGAACAGCACATGGTCTTACCTGCCACTCTGAGACCTGGCAAACTTGTGCTGTACTAGTGTTAGCCAAACGGGCTCGTTCCCCCTGGAGCTTACCCAATTACCCCAAGGAGGCACGGAGGACAAGAAGACAGTTACTGATTTCTTTAATCTCAATCAGCTGATCGGGTGTCTCTCTCCCGGCTCATGCCAGAGGGAGAAGCACACCTTTACAAGCGCAGAGCAGGCTTTTTATATACAGTAATAAACAACATAGCGTGCATACATTCTGCTAGCCTATACATTTCTCAAATTCCTTTCTAGGGGTAAACAGGACACATCTGTTTGAGGCCCCTCTTACTGAGTATCTTGTGTACGTGTAGAGGAAGGGGCTTCGTGCGTATATGTAGCAGCGGTAATAACAATCAAATTGCAAGCACAGCAATTAACTGACCTTTGTTCTAACACTAGCATCAGGTTGCTTAGGGCATGGTATTTAGCTGCCTATTTCTGGTTACAGA
>QXTE01000160.1:1630-94866 GCA_003942145.1 Platysternon megacephalum
TAATTAAACTCCTTTCTTACACTCACTTTGTACAGATTATATGACTGCAAGAAGTGGAATGTAATGGAAACAAAGCAGAAGATCTTCACCCAATATAAATCAGTATTTGTGCCATAAGTAGAAATAATCTTAAATTATATAAATAAAATAAATTTACATTGATGTTGCATGAAGATATTCTAAAGGACAAGTGGAACACCATTTAGCAATATAGTTACTGTTCCTAAAGACAAAGAAAGCAGCCTTGCAAAGCTACCAGTGCCCTGAATATTTTAATTAAAAATAAATACATATCCCTTGCTACCTGTATTAATGTTTGAGCATTGTTTAGTTTGATGTTGATTACCTGTGAAAAGTAATAAAATACTTTTTGAAATGATTGAGTATCTAGCTTAACTACACAGAAAAATCCTCAACATCTATAGTTAAAGATTAAGCCTCCACTATCTAGTCACAGTGAGGTGCCATCCTTCATATTAACCAACTTCCTCCTGTTGTGCTTAGATAGTAAAAGTATAATCCTTATCTGTGTATTCCATACTTTTCAAGTTTAAGACAGACACATAATGTTTTCAAATGTGAATTATAGTTAGTTTTTCTTATCAGTCACATCATAATGATTTCACAGTAGCTAAGTGTTAACACTTTCCTCAAGTTTATTACAAGTCATTTTATTTCAGAAGAGACACTGTTTTATGACAATGAGAAGTACTTTAGAAAAAGCATGAGTGTTTAGACAATATCCTTCTTAAGTAGTAGAAGGAGATAAAGGATTATGAAGAAACCAAAATGGCAGTTCTTTACTAACATGGATCAAAGTCTTTCAGCCCTCATCCTGTAGCAATTTCAGTGTCAGGAATAGTGTCACATTGAGTTGATTTATTTTCTTTTTATTTTGATCTTTGCTATGTTTCTGTACCACCCATGATTCTGAGCTCTTTAACACTGATTTGCAGCACATATCATGCTTCACATTAACTAAGCAATGCTCAGTATTGGAAGCTAAGGCTTATAGTCATTTGCACAGGATAAAGCATTAACACTGAACCAAATCCACTGATAAATTATATTACCTCCAGATCTTGGGTATCTTTTGGTGAACTTGGCCATCCCTGTGCAAACTACATTTCCAATATACTTTTATAAATTTAATTCCATGTCTTTTCAGTAAAATGAAGATCTTCCTGGGATGATTAGAAAAAGGCATAGGTGAGAAAGGGTTGAATATATGTTATTAAACATCAAGTCATGTGTTGTTGTTGTTTTTTAAAAAAATTACCAAAATTTTGGTTTGGAGAAAAGAGACCAAAAGAGCTGAATTATTAATAACTGTTTCTTGTTATATAAGTTCAGGGATATAACTCCATGCTTCACAAAAATGTTCTCTTCCATGCCCTGGGGGACACCAGGACATAGTCAGTTAAGAAAGCTCAAAGTTATTAAAAATTAATAATTTATTCTACATTGAAAATAAACAAACGAAGGTAACCAAAAAGTGTATTAGTTCAGTTACAATGTCTATGTTGAATCTCTGCAGTGGAGAGCGTCTCACAGAGATCATGCATTCTGTAAGAGTGAGCCCTTCTTCCTGTAGGCACTCTTCTGTAGGCAAATTGAAACAGAAGTTAATTAAACCCAAAAGTAATCGGTGGGCCCTGCCTAATTATCACAGATAATCAAGACAGATGATTGATGTCAGAGGCAAGTTTATTTAAAGATAAATGATTAGGTAAGTGACAAGAAAGTTTTGTTCACTGTAACTAAACTAAAACTGATTGTGAATTAACATAGTAACTGACCTTGCTAAGTGCTATGAATTTTGGTAACTGAAGGAGACATCTGTAAAAAATAGGTAACTTCTCCTCTTTTGCAGGTTAGGTAGAGTTGTAGATTAGGCAACCAACAATAAGCTCTCATTTTGGATCACTTCGTTTAGCTTTCCTGTGCCCTATTCTACTGCTCATCCATCTTTTTCCTCACCTCACGGTCAATAGACAGCATTCTGCAGCTTCTGCCCTTTTGGGCATTAAAATTTTGATTTAAAACAAAAATTTCTTTCAGACTTTGAATTTTTGGCTTGCACTCTCCTTTTTGGGAAGCAGTATACATTGGAAGGCTAGGGGAAGATGAAGAACTAAAAGTACTTTTGTTGCAGTGATGCTATTCGGCTGATGCTAGCTTGTTGCTTTGCCTGTGATGCATGCCCACATCTGCTTCTGAGGCAGCTTTGGGCAGCATACAAAAGCGGCAGACCCTGATTGCAAGCCATATGGCTTGTGCTTTGCAAGGGAGGACAGCCAGTTCTGATGAGAACTTGCACCAGCCAGACTCCAAATTGAGCCCCTGAGTACAATAAAGTGACCTTTATTTCCCAGAATGTTCTATCTAAGGAGACAGCTCTACTTGTCAGAATTCTTTTCTCTTGCCTGAATTTCTTGCATAGCTATCTCATTTATTCCAGAATTGGTCTGCAGAGCCCTTGCTGGTGGTTGAGAGAGGTGGCTGGTCACATGCTACTGGATGCTTTCATTTTGAGTAGCTAATCTGCATTAAAGACAGCTAATAATAATATTAAATACTTTCCTTTCTATTACTTTTTCCATGTAAGCAACTGCTGTACTTGTCATCTTAGTGATCACAAATGGGAAGAGAGCTGATCCACATGACCATGAATGTGAGGAGTGGTGCTCCAACAAACAATCTCTTTTTTTAAGAAGTGGACCATACTATGAAAAGTTAGAGAACCCCCACTCTATATAAATAGCTAATAAGTCTGAGGTCTGACAGACTGTTCTCCCTGCTGCTTCTCTGCTTACTCCTTTTTGGATGCAATTAATACAAAAGTAATGTTTCTTAAGATAGGATTTTAAGATTTCAGTAATGGTCCTTAGAATTTGTGTTCTTCCTCTTTTAATTACAGAGCTATGAAGTTAGACCAATCCCTGCTCTTAGATTCTAAGTTTACAGAAATAATGCCTGATTCTGACAGTCAAGCAGGTAATGAGCATAGGATAGCTAGCTGATTTTATCTATGATTCATCTTAGGTACAAGGATGCTAAGGACATCAATAGTAGGTGACAATCATGTACCACATAATATAATTTCCCTTTATATAGTGCCATGGAAGATCATTCAGGGGACCACTGTATTCTAGTTGCTGGTGGCTCACTGTTTGCCACAATGTACAGCAAGAATGTGGATATGTGGCTAGTCCATCAGACAATAACCTCAATTCTTTGGAAGTTCATTCCCGGTATATACCTTCCCTCCTTTTCTAGCCCAAGCACTCTTTTGTGGTCTGTGGTGCAGGCTTCAGACTGGTAGCTGTATAACAAGAGTTTTCAGGTGCCACACCTTTAGGAGATGCTAAGGTATATCAGGATCAGGCAATTATTACCTTAATAGCCGTGGACTCCCCATGAAGGACTCCCCTTACTATTTGGGATATATCTCCTGTTCTTCCCTGGAGCTTTTCTTTAGACCTTCAGACCTTTCATTCCTCTAGCCTCTTCATTCTATTTATAAAAGGTGAAATTAGGGCTTACATAATACCATATAAACAGAGTAAAATACATTGCAATTGAATTATTATTTTGTTAATAATTTACTAATCATATTATATTAGTTCTGACAGATTCGCCTTAATAAATGCTTACAGGAAAGCAATTCCTGCCTTTGTTTGTTAAATCTTTGTACCCTGAACTTTTATACTCACTGCCCTTTCAATCATGATTACTTTTTAAGAGACAGGTTGATCTTTGTAAATGCAGATTATATGACTGGGTTTGATTTGCTTGTAATTTAATTGATAGGTTCTGGCCGCTGCTAATTTATCTTACCAAAACAATTCAAACTAGCCACAAAATCCCTTGTTTTGTTTTGTTTGGTTTGGTTTTGGTTTTCTCCATTACAAGGCTGTGTATGAGAGTTAATTAACTCTTTCTGGCCCTGTCACCTTCCAATTAAATATTATATTACACTCATAACGTCACAGGTGGGCAGAGCTTGGTTTGTGAATGGCACTTGGAAGAGTACCTCTGGAGCTTTGTTCAATGTGATCCCTGGTGCAAAAAAAAAGGCAATTTCTGCTCTCTTTCTAATTGGTGTGTGCAGGAGATAAAGAAATAAAATTGAAAAGACAAAGATGCAGAAGCAGAGTAAGAATTAAGTATCCAAAAGTGTCCATTAATTTTGGGTGCCACTGACTTTAAAAGAAACTAGCTATTCAGCACCTCTGAAACTCAGACTCTTACTGTCTCAAATTGGGCAGTCAAAACAGAAGCATCTAAAACTAAAGGACACTTTTGAACACATTACATATATCTTTAAAAGGTTTTTACCCTATACTGAACAAACTACCATAAGGGGAAAGTGTAAATTTGATCCTGTGAATTTTACCAACGTTTCAGAATCACAGAAGCACCTAATTAATTTCATGCTGATAAGCTGTGAATTCTTAATATTCAAGAACCCTCAAAATGTTCTATGATGGCTACCATATTTTGAAGCTCCTGAACATAAGTTTCTCCCACTATAGCATCGGCAAAAACTAAAAGGCTTTTATTAGACTTTTTTCAAAGTAATTTGCTTGCCTCCCAAAATTTTACCTTTTTGAACAAAGAGGATAAGTTAAAAATGTTGGAATCCTTTTAGGTGGCCCAATACTATCCTCTCTCTCTCTCTCTCTCTCTCTCTCTCTCTCTCTCTCTCTCTNATTTACACTTTCCCCTTATGGTAGTTTGTTCAGTATAGGGTAAAAACCTTTTAAAGATATATGTAATGTGTTCAAAAGTGTCCTTTAGTTTTAGATGCTTCTGTTTTGACTGCCCAATTTGAGACAGTAAGAGTCTGAGTTTCAGAGGTGCTGAATAGCTAGTTTCTTTTAAAGTCAGTGGCACCCAAAATTAATGGACACTTTTGGATACTTAATTCTTACTCTGCTTCTGCATCTTTGTCTTTTCAATTTTATTTCTTTATCTCCTGCACACACCAATTAGAAAGAGAGCAGAAATTGCCTTTTTTTTTTGCACCAGGGATCACATTGAACAAAGCTCCAGAGGTACTCTTCCAAGTGCCATTCACAAACCAAGCTCTGCCCACCTGTGACGTTATGAGTGTAATATAATATTTAATTGGAAGGTGACAGGGCCAGAAAGAGTTAATTAACTCTCAGAATAACCTGACCTAGGGAATGAACCTTAAGGACTGGTTAGGAAGATATGTAAAGGAATAGAGCTTTGAAATGCAAGTCTGCATTGTTAGAGATCTCAAGGGTAGATGTTTGCTCAGGTCTTGTGATGTAAGCAAACAAGTCTTGTCTATTGCTATAACTTTAATTCAAAGATCAAAAAAGGAGTATTAACGTTTATGATGATACTTGAGTGAAATAGTATTATTGTCTATATGTCTCTTTGAAGGTTGTAGTAACCTGTATCTGAACTGTTTAATGGATAAATTACCCTGTGCTAATTGCCATGATGTTTAGAGGAAGGAGAATTAAGCCTATTGTTTTCTCAGGCCGAAAGGCTGCTGGAAATGTATAAGAACCCTGGGACATGATCATACATCATCTCAGATCTGCTTTGGGTTTCAAGAGGGGGGAACCTTAAGCCATAAGGATTGAGATCCCCAGTCTTTGACTGGAGCCACCCTGAATATGGACATTGGACTATAACCTATGGACTATTTCTAAAAGGACTTTTGGCAACTACAAGCTCACCTCTGCTATGCATCTAAACCTCAAGAATTGAATTCAAGTCTGTCTGTATATTGATCTTTTAACCAACACTCTCTCTCTTTTCTTTTTAAATAAATTTTAGCTTAGTTAATAAGAATTGACTATAGTGTGTATTTTGGGTAAGATCTAAGTTATAATTGGACCTGGGTATGTGGCTGATCCTTTGGGATTGGAAGAACCTTTTCTTTTATATGATGAGATAAGATTCTCAGTAATCATCATCATATCTGACAGGTGTGTCTGGACGGAGGCCTGAGGCTGGGTACTTTAAGGGAACTGCGGTGTTTGGACTTCTGAGTAACCTGTATGGTAATATAGAAGTTGTTTTGTGCTGGCTTGGAAAATCTAAGTATTGGAATATCCACCAGCGTTTGGGGTTTGTCTGCTCCGTTTTATTTGCAGTTCACCCTAATTGAGTGACCTCAGCTGGCTCCCACAGGCAGCACCATCACACCACCTAAGACACCAAAAGGTCATGCACTATGTGGGTGATCAAAATATGATTGTGTACTCTGCTGAGCTTCTCATGCTTGGCTCTACCTTAGTTGGGCTCACATGCTCCTCTGAACTATGTTTTGCTCCTTAGGCTTGTGTCCATCTTGACTGGAAAACAAAGTTATTTCCCAAGCACCATCCACTCAGGGTGTCAAAAAGAGATGTCAGTCAAAGTAGATTGTATAAATCTTCAAAAGATGACCCTCCCTCTTCTTTCTTATATGCTTTGATCAGTAATGAAATAGCTCACAATAATGACATCTGAATTATTAATATTTTGTGTCTGAGCTAACACTTCGTTATGATGAACTGGGGCAGTTTGCATCTCTAATAGGTATAGTTTCAGACTTTTTGCAAACTCAAGCAGACATCACTGCATCAGTTACATTTGGGTTCACATTCTCTCTCACGTGCACACATACACTTTCATAAACTGACATTAAAATGATTACTAAGAAGGGCACTTCTGTTGGTCACTTGTTTATACCTATATTTGATTGCTGATACTGTTTTAAATTGTTGGTGGTCAAGTTAATGTACACTTTGAATAAGAATCAGTGAAGCTGGAATACTACAGTTGTATTTAATTAACTGCTCTAACCTTTTTTCTTATTGTTTACAATCTTTGCACAGCAAGGCTCCTTATCTGCTCTTTGTATTAAGTCAGCATTGACAGGTTATTAATATAAATAAAGCAAAAAATATGCCCCTTACTCACTAAACAGGCAACACAATGTGATTGTGTGATTGAATGCAAAATCATTTTGTATTATTGTCAAAGTAATTTTGTGACAACTACTGCATTAGTTTCTGTTCTAGTCTCTAAGGGGCGTCTGTCTGATTCATCCATCTTGTGTTACCAGCAGCTGGAACAGATAAACTTTTTTCTTCTGGCTCGTCATCAGTACATGCATTAGGTGCTATAGGATTCACCTCTCTAAATGTGTAATATGTTAATATTGTGCTGTTTGGTAAAGCATACTTTATCTCAAAAGAATTTTCTAGTCTTCTATATGTTAATAGATATGCAGGAATCAGGAGATTCAAAACCAAATACACATAGGAGTATAAGAATTTAAGAATGTGTGTACTAAAAATGGACATTTCATTGTTGCTGTTAGTTTCATAGTCAAGTTAATAAAACTAGTCAGGAATGGGTTAGTTGAATTTCACCTGAGTTTACAGCCAACTTGGGGTACTGGAATTGAAGAAATCCCATAGTGTTATTTAACATGGTCATATAAAAGAAGCCTTATATGTGAGCATCAGAATTGTAATATCTATCTATTGTTTCACAGGAAACTAACAAGATCTTTCAGCCTAGGAAAAATATAAATGTCATCCTCTTCATTTAGTTCATATGTTCTTTCTCAGTATTCTAATCCTTAAGAATATTTCCGAGAGGAGTTCTGCAAGATCTTTACTTAATGTATCCAGAATACTTTAACTAATTTAAAGGAAATCTTCACATATTTCATCTTGCATTTCTTTGCTGTTGTGTAGAACTGATACTGTTGTTTTTTTAGATATCACTTAATGCATTGGCTAATTGGTTTGATGTGCATCTGCTATTCAGGTTCATCATCCCCAGGTCCACCTCTGCAGTGTGTGTCATATATCAAAGAACAGTTATATCTTTTCTGTTATTAATTACCCCTGCAATGTAATATTTTTCATTTCATAGAACACAGTAATTTTTATTCCCTGTCTTGGATCAGACTTGATGTCATTTTGTGTCTATCATGGAACAAGTGACTAAATTGCAGTCTTTATTTTCCCATTACATGCATCCATAAGTGATCATTTTTGCTTATTATTCTTCCATGATCTCTGAATTTTAGATGACTTTCAACACTTGCTCTGACATTTGACTAAGCTGTCATAGGGGCTGACACGAAATCAAATGCCTTTAAGTTGTTGAAACTGCAAGGCCCAGACAAAAACTGCTTGCAAATGCTGCAAAGCTTTATTGGCATTTATATTTTAGCGTCCCTTCACTTTAAATATCAGAGCCATCAACAGATGTACCACTAAAGTGGATTATGTGTCCAGTATCTGGACTCTTTTCCAGCTGTCAGGTTGCCAAAGAAAAGTTTTCTACTGCAGCATAGTTCTCTAATGTTTCTGTATCTTCGCTCAGTGTCACTGACCACAGTATAAGCAGTATGTGCTTGAATACTATGCTTTATATAATTCCATCTTAAAAAAATAGAATAGCAATCCTGCTGGTAAATAATCCCAGAAGTCATCTAGAAGCAGAAGAAATACTCCAAGGCTTAATTACAGCCAGGCAACAAACTCAAAGAACATTCAAGGTCAAATTCTGCCCTCAGATATTTGCATGTAACTCTCATTGAAAACGGTGGGAATTACGTTTTCAGATATGAGAGCACTATTTGGCCTTGACACTTTAGGAATACAACAAATTTTAAAATTCAGCTAAATAGGCTTTTCTTATTGTTGTTACAAGACAGCCTATCACTGGAGAGAGAACACAAACAGAAAAAGAAAGAACGTAGGTTTCAAGCACAGTTAAAGCATTCTCTGTTGTTGTTTTTTAAAGACAAAAAATAACGATACATTTAAAGCACCATTATATTTTTTATAATGGAAGGACTGGAATTACTTGCTAAGTGGTGTGCACTGCCTATGGGAAATTCATGTATACTTTTAGGCTGAGATTTTCAAAGCTCTGTATGGAATTTGCACACCCCATTAATTATTATGGGATTTGGACATCCAGATCCATGCTGCAACTTTGAAAATCTCAGCCTTGATGACTACTAGCAATAATTTGCCAGTGAACAGAGAGGGAAAAAAACATAGAAAATTAAATAGAATTTAAAAATTAGAAATACTGAAAAGTGGGAGGGGAATTGTGTTTGTTTCTGGTCAACATATACCAGTGAAGTTAGCATTGCCATTCTGTGTTGGCTCAGTCACAAATGGAAAGTTGCACACATAACTTTAGAATTCATCTATGAAAGAAGGGAACCCCAACTATTAGAAAGGGGGATGGGGCAGTTAAATATTGTCATTTTTAGAATTGTGACATTGCTAGTTTCATGGGAAGAAATTCTTGCCTTTGCTTCATCCACATGCATGGGATAAAAGAGGTAGTCAAGAGAAGAAGCATGGGATGAAAGTGTTCTGCCATGCTTTTGGCTCATCAGGGGTCTAATTCTGACCTTCCTTACACATCAGAAGGAACTCCATAGAAACCAGTGGAGTTGCATCAGTGTAAAACTGGTATAAGTGAGACCAGAACTGCTGAGGACCATTCCAGGGCATGGAACAAGCATGTTTTAGCACATATCCCTGATTGTATTCAATTTTCCCAATAATGATTGAGCAGAGACTACTGGGCTGATCACAATCTGAGTATAGAGTAATCCTGCTTTTACAGCATTATTTTGAGCATATGTGGGAGCAATGCAAGGAAGTCCACAATTTAGCTCAGGATGTTTGTTATTTTTAAACAAAACTACTTTTTTAAGGAAAAATACACATTGAAAATCTTTTGTGTTGAACAAGGGGATATTAAACATTTCTCTCTTACCATAAACATGGAAAATAGATAGACATGAATAGATAGATAAGATTTTGGATTTTGAAAAGACTCAACAGAAGATGCAGTAGCTGGAATATTTATACAAAAATGAATATTTTATTTGCTTAATTCCTTTGTTAGGCCTTATGTGACTCAAAATATGTAGTCGTTGGTCAGACAAAACCCAGGGTTTCGTAATGACTGTGGAATTTATTCAAATGTATGTAACTCTACTATTGTGTCTCCCTCACCCCAGTTTTATTCTTCTGTTTAATCAGCCTGAGAGAAATGAGATAAGTAGTCACTTAGGGATGGATCCCATTGACCTCAGTGACCAAACTCCCATTGATGTCAGCAAGATGAGTATTTGGCCATGAGTTCAAAAACACCTTGGTTGTAGATTCCATGCTTACCAAGAATATGAGCTTACATACTTTATGCACCCCAAATTCCTATTGAACTGTATAGGAGATTGGAGTGTATGAGGAATCATAGAAGATTAGGGTTGGAAAAGACCTCAGGAGGTCATTTCATCCAACCCCTGCTCAAAGCAGGACTAAATCATCCAGGAATGCAGGATCAGATGTTAAGACAGTCAGGGCCTATCCTAGTCTATTTAATTGTCCTGTGCAATGGAGATCATGCCTCTCAGAAAAGCTTATCCTGGGGCCTAAAGGCCCTGGGAGTTTTTAGATCTGTTTAAGATTTTAAAACATTATGATGTATTTGGGATGTGAGGTACACATAGAAATTTTGAAAGAGTTCTGCTGAAACACAATGAGAACTGGAATGCAGCACATTTTCTCTTAGCTGTTTTGTCCCTGACATGCTACAGAAACAAAAATTAAAACGAAAAAACAAACCCAAACAAAACAAACCAGTAAAACTTATTATGTCCACTAAAATAAACAGATATGACTCTGAATGTACACAAGGATAAGATCTGTTAAGTCAGAAGGTGCCATTCTTACATAGTCATGTTTCAAAGTAGAGCTCCACTTCAAAACTGAATTCATTTAGGGGTTGTCTTTTTGTTACATGACTGTGCAGTGCTTAATAAAATGGAGCCCCCATCCTTGATTGCTATTTCCAGGTGCTAACAAATAATTAATAAAGATCATAATAATCTAGGAGACTAGTTTTGCTCTCTTGCCACATACAGATTCTGATAGACCGCAGATTCAAGTGAAATATTTCCACTAAAATAATGGCAATATAAGGTAGCAATTTTGAAAAAGTGTAATATGGCTGTATCCCTGATTGACTATTGGCAATGCAATGTCTTCTTAATTTGTAATTCTAAGAAATATTTTTTGGGTTTTGACTATTATTTTTGACACTGTGAATTCATTGTTTCCAGGTCAATTAAGTAACCAGAAGCATATTCCTGGTTATACATTTGTAACTAAAATGAAAAAAGATGGATTTTTTTACTTCCCAATTAGACATAACTCTTGATAACCTGTAACCTTTATATAGTGCCAGCTGTCATGATGTTTTGAGCTTGGTTTGCTAACAGTAACATTATGCCTTTCTTAAAGTGTTACCAGTTTTTGATGTTCCTAATTTATTGTGTGTGACATTTTCACTGAAATGAATAAGTGAAGACCTACAAGTACAGTAGAAGACATTTATGCCTGAATTACAAGACTTTTCAGTTTTCTTGAAATTTATCCATAATGATATGTCTCATACTAGATAAGCATTAAGAAGATAGGTGCAAGTAATTGGGCAACAGATTGGCAATCCTGTATTCTATTACAACTGGTAAATAATGGATATGAGTCAGCTGGTAAATTTAATACATCTTCACTCTAGAAAAAAACAACTTGCATAAGAAACGTGAGGAATGCATCAAGTCCCCCTAGATTCTTTCCTAGTCTTTGGATGGTAGCTCCTGTTATTGTTACTGTCAGAGATCTGTCCCCATCGGAGAACCCCCTTTGGACATTACATGGAAAGTGCACTCACACAAGTCCAGTCCTTCCAGCAGGAGCATTTGATGCAGTCAAGCCTCTGGCATTGGCCTTCTGACTATTTCTCCCCTTTTTGGAGTTTCCAGTGAAACAATTAAAAGATTAAACAAAACGGGCAAAGTAAAAAAAAGCCAGTAGGCAGTTCTAGACAGGATATTTAACTTCTGTTTCTTCATAAGAGCCCAGGATGGGCCAAACTCTACTAGTAAGATCACTGGCACTCCAACACAAGTTATAGGATACAGTCTCTTCCCTTTTTAGCACAGGGGATGTGTGTTCCCTTTCTGTGAGGGCAGAGGCTCTGCTAGCTATCCTGCCCCTTTCTGGAAGCTAAGAAGCTCAGCAGTCTGTTCCATTGATAGAATCATAGAAGATTAGAGTTGGAAGTGACCTCAGGAGGTCATCTAGTATGAACCCCCTGCTCAAAGCAAGACCAACACCAACTAAATCATCCCAGCCAGGGCTTTGTCAAGCTGGGCCTTAAAAACCTCTAAGGATGGAGATTCCACCACTTCCTTAGGTAGCCTGTTCCAGTGCTTCACCACCCTCCTAGTGAAATAGTTTTTCCTAATATCCAACCTATACCTCCCCCACTGCAACTTGAGACCATTGTTCATTTTTCTGTCATCTGCCACCACTGAGAACAGCCGAGCTCCATCCTCTTTGGGACCCCCCTTCAGGTAGTTGAAGGCTGCTATCAAATCCCCCCTCACTCTTATTTTCTGCAAACTAAAGAAGCCCAGTTCCCTCAGCCTTGCCTCATAAGTCATGTGCCCCAGCCCTCTAATCATTTTTGTTGCCCTCCGCTAGACTCTCTCCAATTTGTCCACATCCTTTCTGTAGTGGGGGCCCCAAAACTGGACACAATACTCCGGATGCTGAATAGAGGGGAATAATCACTTCCCTCGATCTGCTGGCAATGCTCCTACTAATGCAGCCCAATATGCCGCTAGCCTTCTTGGCAACAAGGGCACACTGTTGATTCATATCCAGCTTCTCCTCCAGGTCCTTTTCTGCAGAACTGCTACTTAGCCAGTCGGTCCCCAGCCTATAGCCTTGCATGGGATTCTGCCGTCCTAAGTGCAGAACTCTGCACTTGTCCTTGTTGAACCTCATCAGATTTCTTTTGGCCCAATCCTCCAATTAGTCTAGGTCACTCTGAACCCTATCCCTACCCTCCAGTGTATCTACCTCTCCCCCCAGCTTAGTGTCATCCACAAACTTGCTGAAGGTGCAATCCATCACATCATCCAGATTATTAATGAAGATGTTGAACAAAACTGGCCCCAGGACAGACCCCAGGGGCACTCTGCTTGATACCGGCTGCCAACTAGACATTGAACTGTTGATCACTACCTGTTGAGCCTGATGAACTGGCCAGATTTCTATCCACTTTATAGTCCATTCATCCAATCCATACTTTTTTAACTTGCTGGTAAGAATACTGTGGGAGACCATAGCAAAAGCTTTGCTAAAGTCAAGGTATATCATGTCCACCACTTTCCCCATATGCATAGAGCCAGTTATCTCATCATAGAAGGCAATCAGGTTGGTCAGGCATGACTTGCCCTTGATGAATCTATGTTGACTGCTCGTGATCACCTTCCTCTCCTCCAAGTGCTTCAAAATGAATTCCTTGAGGACCTGCTCCATGATTTTTCCAGGGACTGAGGTGAGGCTGACCAGTCTGTAGTTCCCCGGATTCTCCTCTTCCCTTTTAGAAAGGTGGGCACCATATTTTCCTTTTTCCAATTGTCCAGGACCTCCCCCGATCGCCACGAGTTTTCAAAGATAATGGCTGATGGCTCTGCAATCACATCAACCAACTCCTTCAGCACCCTCGGATGCATTGCTTCTGAGTCCATGGACTTGTACATGTCCAGCTTTTCTAAATAGTCCTTATCCTGTTCTTTCCCCACTGAGGGCTGCTCACCTCCTCCCCATACTGTGCTGCCCAGTGCAGCAGTCTGGGAGTTGATTTTGTGTGTGAAGACTGAGGCAAAGAAATCATTGAGTACTTCAGCTTTTTCCACATCATCTGTCACTAGGTTGCCTCCCCAGAGCTGCCCATTACTGAGTGGAGCTTCCTCCTTTTAAATACCTTCTCCATTCCTGGCATGACTTGCAGGCACGGCAGGGTGGGGTAGGGCTACTCCAGTCCAAAGCAGCTCCTTAACTCTTTCCCTGCTGGTGTGGGGTTTACGTATCCCAACACAATTACCTTTAACCATTCTGAATATTATAATGTAATACCAATAGATAAACTTCACCAGCTGTCTCTTCAGAGATATTCACAAGAGTGTGAACTATTTGGCTTCCAGGGGACAGTTTAAAAGATAGCCCTTTGTCTGTTATCTGGTTTATTAACAGGACAGAACGGGGTTTTTCACATAGCAATACCAATAAAAGAGAAGAAGGAATTTTAACAAAAAGACAACACACTTAAATCTGACATACCTGCCCTTTCAGAATTTCTTTGTGGGTTTTTTTCTGAAAAGAGTCTCTAAAAATTACAGTGTTGCTCTATGTTTATTATTTCACTGGTTCAATATCTAATATGCTCCATTTACAAGGAAGTGTGTTTTTTTCCCCTCCTAACTGCCAGCTCTGTATACCCAATCAGGGATCTGACGTGTCAGGTCTACACTAGAAAAGTAGTTTAGCGGACTTGAACCAATGTGAGTTCATAATTTTCAAACAAGCACCTTTGTGCTTTCTCCCATGCTGCCCCTCACATGGGGTCTATGTTGGGAACACTCCATAAACATGCAGAAAGTCATTTTACTATTCTCCTTCAAATTCCTCCCTAAAACTCTCCTTTGCTGCAATGCCTACAAACACTTGGCTGTGGTTAGGCAGCTGGTGTGCTGACACCATTGCCTATCATGCTGACCAGTATCATATCATCATTCACTTGTACTTCCCTGTCTGTCCATCTACATTCATTGGTTGTCTCTTTGTTATACTTTTATTGTAAGGTCCTGAGGACACAGCGTGTCTTTTTGTTCTGTGTTTGTAAGTGTCTAACACAATGTGTTCCTGGTCAATGACTAGGTCTCCTAAGAACTAAGTCAATACAAGTAATGAATTCTGTAATAATAAAATAATAATAAATTGTGACAATGGGGTTGAACATGTGTAAATGAGAGCAATATTTTGCCTGCCACATCATTATTACTGGTGTGATGATGTAGGAGAAGGAGAAAATTAAGCCTGAGAACTTGTCTAGAGGCATAGGTTTAATGGTGAGAGTTAACATTATTTAGTTAAACCAGTGCAAAAGGCTGTGTAGTCATTGTCATCTATATCCACAAGTTGTACTGCTTTAACTACAATGGCACAGTAAAAGTGGCACCTCCCCGTAGAGTGTACACAGATGTACCAGTATGAAAGTGCTAATACCAGTCTCCTCATTCCTGTAAAGAAAGGGCAGTGCACTATAATTGTATAACATACCTTTATATTGGCATAACTGCATCCACTTTAGGGTTTGTACCTTTATAATTATTATGGTAAAAATCTCACCCTAGTTATAATATTTATACTGGAACAAAAATATGTGTAGACCCATGCCTTATATAAACCTGGTTTATGTGAATTTAGCTTAAGTTAATTAGGCACAGTTTTAATATCAACCAAAATAAGAGTGTCTATACAGGATTTTGCATCAGTTTAACTTAACTTTGTTTAAAATCCAATCTAAGTTAAACTGATGCATCTTCTGTTTGTAAGCCAGACCTGAGCTACAGATCCCAAGTTGCAGAGCAGGCAGTTAACAAACCAGCAAACACTCAAACATATCCATTCTTGAAAAATGGGCACATTTTATTTGAGTTAAGTGAGATGAAATAAACATGGAACTCTAAGAGAACATTTTTCAAGTCACTTTTCAGAGAAGAAATGTGCTTAGATAATATGATGATGAGTGTTATAGAAAACCATAAGATAGAAAATAACTGCACTTCACGTTTACCTTTCTGTTGTTTTGGGTTTTTTTCCCACCACTAATTCTAATTTTAGCCTCTAATTCTCTTTAAACTGCACAAATTATTTTAGCTGTCTCTTGAATTTATTGTGATGAAAATGTTGATTCCCACGCAGACCTTTTTCTTATTACTTAAATTAATCTGATGAGAAATCCAAAATGAAAGATGGGTGGTTTGGAACAGGTACACAGTTTTTTCTTTTAACATGTTTCTTGTTTTGTATTCTTAAATGCCCATTGTATGATATAGTACTGTTGCTAGTAAGCACTTACTGTAGAATATTAAATAAATTATTTAATCTCGCTTTATAGTCTAGCCAATTAGAGCTCTTATCCTTAACTGTAGCAGAGCTATTGTTTATCATAAACCAAGTTTCTGTTCAAAGATCAACTATTCTAAGTGCTCTGAAATCCATACAGTTGATCAGATTGCTTTGAAATGTGGTGTGCCTCATGGGGCCATGTGGTTCTGTTAGTGATCCAGATTTAGGGTCATTTCTCTGGGGCTATGTTGTGATAATTGAATCTAAGCCCCTACCCAGGGAATTGGTTCAAATCCCAGCCCATAGCATAAATTTGTTCCAATATTGTTCCAATCTGCCTCCATCAAAGGGAAATTTTTATTTTAGGGAAATGTAATCTGAGTACAACAGAAACTATTTTTTGTAAAGAAAATAAACTACACAGGCAAATGTTTTCTGGGAACAGAGGATGATTGGGGTGGAAGAGTAGGCTGGAATTGGGAGAGGAGTGAGGGGATCAGGTGCTGGGGAGAAGGGATGTTGACTGGGGAGGTGGAAGGGGATGGACATGGGTGTAAGTGACTGGGGGATAATGGGGACAGAGATGCCTGTCAGCCCCATATTCCTTTCTCTGTGTGTGCAATCAGGCATGTGACCTTGCTCTCTCACCCCACCCCACCCCTTCATGTGAGCCAGGTTCTGGAAGGGCTTTCCTATCTGGAGGGGTCTGAACCCCTCTCTCTACTCTCTCCCAATGTGAGCTAGGATCTGGCAGCCGGGCTTGGGCGGGGAGCTACGGGCCCTTTAAAGCGCCGCTGGAGCCCTGCGCCGCTGGACCCTTTAAATCCCCGCCCAAGCCCCGCTGCTGGAGCTCCAGCAGTGATTTAAAGAGCCCGGGGCTCCCCACAGCAGCTGAAGCCCTGGGCTCTTTAAATCACCGCCGGGTAAGCCAGTCCAGTCCGGCACGGCGTACCGGCAACCATACCGGCTTACTTTCACCTCTGCCTTATTCTGTTGCTCCTTCCTTTCCTCAGAATCATGAAATCTATCATTTCCTGATCACTTTCACCTAAATTGCCTTCTACCTGCGGATTCACAACCCATTTCCTTCCTGTTGGTCAGAATGAAGTCTAAAATGGCTGTCCCCCGGGTTACTTCCTCACTTTCTGAAACAAAAAGTTGTTCCTGATACAATCTAAGAACGTATTGTTTTGCCATATTACTTTTCCAACAGCCGCCTGGTGCTTAAAAGTTGACCATAACTACCACCTCTTGTCTGTTGGATATTTCTTTTATTTGTTCTAGAAAAACCTCACTAACCTCCTCCTTCTCATCTTCCTGATTTAGTGGTCTGTAGAAGACCCTTGCCATGGTGTCACCTCTATTTTTCTCCTTTAATTTTTTCCCAGAGACTTTCAACTGGTCTATCTTTCTCACTGTCTTTTGGACCTCAGAACAAGCGTATATGTTTGTGTAATGCAACACCTTTCTCCCATGGTCAAGGAAGCCAAAGCCCTCCCATTGACACCAGCTGTGCAGCTATGCATTCGTCTTCAGGATGCATATATCCCTGCCTGGGCCCCTGCCCTTAGCTTGGAATATGATGAGAACATGTATTGAACCCCTGACTCCTTTACCCTTGTTCCGGGAGCCCTGTACTCACTGCTGATCTGCTCAGTTTAATACCTGGCAGTTTCACTAGTGCCCACATGAATGAGTAGTATGGGGTAGTGGTCAGAGGGATGGAGGAGCCTCTGCAACCTTTCTGTAACAATTTGGATAAAGGCTTCAGGCAGGCAGCTGCCTCTTGGGACATCATGTGGGTTTGGCAGAAGGATACCTCCACCTGTCTCAGAAGGGGTCTCTGGCCACTAGCAGGGGACCTGTTTGGCAGCTTACCGTTTACTTTCCAAGCTGGCCAGCAACCAGTCTCCTGCTCACAATAAGGAGGGAACGTGGGAGGGGAGAAGGTGGGAGTAGGTGGAAAATGTGAGGGATAGCAAGGAAGTTTGGGGGATAAGCCTGGGGAGCTGTCAGGTTTGAATTTTCCCCTTCTCAGTGTGTGCTGGGAGACATATTCTTCTGCCATGGCCTCAGACCCTCTCCCTGCCTTCTGTGTGTTCTGGGGGATGCTGTTCTTCTTGGAACATCTGAGCTCCTTTCCTTGCCCCTTCATTTGAGCTGGGAAATTAAGATAACACAAATTGAAACATCTGAAATCCAGAACATGAATAATTAAGATACATCACCCTTGTGTCTTTGTGTGTGGAGAGGAGCAGGTTTGGAGGTGGGGTAGATTCGGTGGACCTAGGGTATGGCTGGGGCAGCCTGGCAGAAGCAGGGGAAGAAATCCCAGCTAGAGGTGGGTAGTTGGGAATGAGGGGTCCAAGGTTAATGGCTTCTACAGTGCCATGTAATGACTTAATAGGGTGGAAAAGGGAGGGGAGCTGAAAATGCTGTGTGGGCTCAACTATATGTTGTGGGGAATGGTGGGGGAGGGGGTGGAGAAAAAGAGAGACACACCAGTCTTCTCATATGCTTTAAGTTACTATAACAATTATGTTATTAAAAAAGTCAAGGGTTTGGGATATAAATCATGCACAAGATTTCTCTCACCTACGCTGTTAGCAACTACATGCTGCAAATATTTCAAAGCATGACAATTATCCTCATGCACTCATGACAAAATATACAGGAAGGCACTGGTGAGGCCACATCTGGAGTATTGCATCCAGTTTTGAACCCCCCCCCCCTACAGAAAGGATGTGGACAAATTGGAGAGAGTCTAGCGGAGGGCAACAAAAATGATTAGAGGGCTGGGGCACATGACTTATGAGGCAAGGCTGAGGGAACTGGGCTTCTTTAGTTTGCAGAAAATAAGAGTGAGGGGGGATTTGATAGCAGCCTTCAACTTCCTGAAGGGGGGTTCCAAAGAGGAAGGAGCTCGGCTGTTCTCAGTGGTGACAGATGACAGAACAAGGATCAATGGTCTCAAGTTGCAGTGGAGGAGGTCTAGGTTGGATATTAGGAAACACTATTTCACTAGGAGGGTGGTGAAATACTGGAATGGGTTACCTAGGCAGGTGGTGAAATCTCCATCCTTAGAGGTTTTTAAGGCCCGGCTTGACAAAGCCCTGGCTGGGATGATTTAGTTGATGTTGGTCCTGCTTTGAGCAGGGGGTTAGACTAGATGACTTCCTGAGGTCTCTTCCAACCCTAATCTTCTATGATTCTATGCAAGTCACATCACTTCTTAGTTTTTCATCTGTAAAATGGACATACGGTAAAGATGTAAAGCTCGTTGAGATATACTGATGAAAAGCACTGTATAAAAGCTGGATCTATTTGATTATTATCTAGCCAAAGTATCATATCAACTGCAAACCTGGGTGAGAACAACTGCCTAAATGACCACTAACAACTACCAGCAAACTTTTCTCCTCTCATTTAAAAATTGGGGAAATTAAATGGCAGAAAACTTCATTAGCAGAGAGTTTGGGTTGCCTGTTTATAGCTCTTGCCCTCCCAGAATGTTGAGTTCAGCCCAACTCAAACTTCTGAAAACTAGGAAATACAGAGTTAAAAATATACAGCTCTAACTCTGCCCTCTTTGAGTGATGCCCCACAACACCCATAATACAGGAATTTGTACACTGCTGTTTCACTGTAATGAACGGACACTACTTAGCCTATCCTCAAACACTGAGCCTACTCCCCCAACAGGATACCACAGTTGTAAAATGTAACAACCACTTCATATCATTTTATAAACCCTTCACAGCTGCACACAGGATACCACCTAAACATATACTTTCCCCTACCAATCAGTAAATCCACAGACTGCTTTCATATCCCACCTCATTACTGACAATACCCATGGCACGAATACCCCTGTGCCTTCCTGCTGACACAATTCTGTACTGAAATTATGTGGACTGGAACTCAAGGTACATAGGCACCTGTTTTCTTTGATAATACACATGCGATGACTCAGACCCATATCTCCTTATATCACAATCACAGTTCTTCCATGATGCTCCAATTTATTCCTCTGCTATTCAATACAGCTACACCTAATACAATGCAGGCAGCTGCAGTGCATGCAGATCTTTGGGTGGGTAGAGTTAACACTGTGTGTTCATTTGCCTTAACTCTGTATTTCCTGCTTTTCTGAAGTTTGAGTTTTGCTGAGCTTGACATTCCAGAAGGGCATAAGCTATCTCCAGACAACCTTATCTCTACATTAACAAAGTTTTTTGCCATTTAATTGTAACATAGTTTTGCTCCTCTGAACTGGAACTCATGAAATATAGTCAATGATTTGAAATGAAAGTGAAAATAAAGAACATAAATAATGGAACAGCAGTAATATCTAACAGCATCATCTCAATTACCACAAATCAATTAATGTGATGTCATATTCTGAACAAGCACCATTTATTATAAAAAAGTATAAGACAGGGAAAAAAATCTATCTATATATATCTATATAGTAACCCAGTGAGTGTGATATTGAATAAAATGTAAATTAAACCATTAATATTACTTTCTCTTCAACTGCATATTATAACATATTAAGAGGAATATGTAATTAGATAAAATGTATGATGACGATCACTTTCCCCGTAGGTCTGTTCCTTGATTGCAGTGTTAATCATTTCTCCTTTCCAAGTTTTACTGTCTGAACAATCTTTGTCTAGTAAAATAGAGTTCAAATGTCTTGGACATGCCTCATGTGAAATACTTTCCATGTTCATGCAAAATTTATTTTATATTCAAGTATAAAAAAATAATTGCCTGGCTCACTATGTAAGGGCAGTGGGATGATGGATGTATCAGGGAGACAAGTTTTATGACCAGAGAAGTTTTTTGGATAACTCTTGGTTACTCCATGTGAAACAGGATAATTCTGAGAAAAATGATTAATTTATTTGCAGACTAAGTAATGATTCATTTATTTGCAGACTTTCAGCCAAAACATGAGCACAGTTTAGATTCCTGTGAAATCTGAACACTGCATGGCCATCCTTCTCTTTCTTTTCTTAAGAAAATCACTTGAGATGTGGGATATCAGTTTTCAAATCCCCACTCTCTGATTTTGAGCAAGGACTTAAAACCAGGTCATCTACCTCCTATGGAAGTACCCAAATCTACAGGCTATTAGGTGAGTCTCTCTTAATCGCTCCTGTTGAAGCTCTTCCATTTAGTAAAAATAATTAAATATTCATTGGTTCCAAAGATTTTGACTCTATAGCCCGGTGGCTCATAATTCACCTGAGATGTAGGGAGAGCTATGTTGGAGTCCCAGTTCCAATTAATACTTAGATTCATAGATTCTAGGACTGGAAGGGACCTTGAGAGGTCATCGACTCCAGTCCCCTGCCCTCATGGCAGGACCATCCCTGATAGACTGTCTAGACCATCCCTGATAGACATTTATCTAACCTACTCTTAAATATCTCCAGAGATGGAGATTCCACAACCTCCCTAGGCAATTTATTCCAGTGTTTAACCACCCTGACAGTTAGGAACTTTTTCCTAATGTCCAACCTAAACCTCCCTTGCTGCAGTTTAAGCCCATTGCTTCTTGTTCTATCCTTAGAGGCTAAGGTGAACAAGTTTTCTCCCTCCTCCTTATGACACCCTTTTAGATACCTGAAAACTGCTATCATGTCCCCTCTCAGTCTTCTCTTTTCCAAACTAAACAAACCCAATTCTTTCAGCCTTCCTTCATAGGTCATGTTCTCAAGACCTTTAATCATTCTTGTTGCTCTTCTCTGGACCCTCTCCAATTTCTCCACATCTTTCTTGAAATGCGGTGCCCAGAACTGGACACAATACTCCAGTTGAGGCCTAACCAGCACAGAGTAGAGTGGAAGAATGACTTCTCGTGTCTTGCTCACAACACACCTGTTAATACATCCCAGAATCATGTTTGCTTTTTTTGCAACAGCATCACACTGTTGACTCATATTTAGCTTGTGGTCCACTATAACCCCTAGATCCCTTTCTGCCGTACTCCTTCCTAGACAGTCTCTTCCCATTTTATATGTGTGAAACTGATTTTTCCTTCCTAAGTGGAGCACTTTGCATTTGTCTTTGTTAAACTTCATCTTGTTTACCTCAGACCATTTCTCCAATTTGTCCAGATCATTTTGAATTATGACCCTGTCCTCCAAAGCAGTTGCAATCCCTCCCAGTTTGGTATCATCTGCAAACTTAATAAGCGTACTTTCTATGCCAATATCTGTTGTTAATGAAGATATTGCACAGAGCCGGTCCCAAAACAGACCCCTGCGGAACCCCTAAGTCACTTTTGAAAATGGGAATTTAGGAGCCTAAGTCACTTAGGTATTTTGAAAATTTTAGCCCAAATTTTGCATTATATCCATGGCTGCAGGAACAGGAAAAGACGGTTTAGCACATGATACTTTTTGCTTTGAAGTATACCATAAAGGCAGTGACCATTTGGAATGGATTTGAAGCCTGCAGAGGAGCATTTGTAGATCATAGAATCATAGAAAATTAGGGTTGGAAGAGACCTCAGGAGGTCATCTAGTCCAACCCCCCCAGCTCAAAGCAGGACCAACCCCAACTAAATCATCCCAGTCAGGGCTTTGTCAAGCCGGGCCTTAAAAACCTCTAAGGATGGAGATTCCACTACCTTCCTAGGTAATCCATTCCAGTGCTTCACCACCCTCCCAGTGAAATAGTTTTTCAGTTCCCTCAGCCTCTTCTCATAAATCATGTGCCCCAGACCCCTAGTCATTTTAGATACCCACCACTGGACTCTCTACAATTTGTCCACATCCTTTCTGTAGTGGGGGCCCCAAAAATGGACAAAATACTCCAGATGTGACCTCACCAGTGCCGAATAGAGGGGAATAATCACTTCCCTCCATCTGCTGGCAATGGTTCTCCGAATGTAGCCCAGTATGCCGTTAGCCTTCTTTGTAATAAGGGCAACTGTTGACTAATATCCAGCTTCTCCACTGTAATCCCCAGGTCCTTTTCTGCAAAACTGGCACTTAGCCAATCCGTCCCCAGCCTGTAGCAGTGTATGAGATTCTTCCGTCCTAAGTGCAGGACTCTGCACTTGTCCTTGTTGAACCTTATAAGATTTCTTTTAGCCCAATCATTCAATTTGTCTATGTCACTCTGGACCCTATCCCTACCCTCCAGTGTATCTACCTCTTCCCCCTGCTTAGTGTCATCCACAAACTTACTGAGGGTGCAATCCATCCCATCATCCAGATCATTAATGAAGATGTTCAACAAAACCAGCCCCAAGACAGACCACTGGGGCACTCTGCTAGGTACTGGCTGCCCGCTAGACATTGAGCCATTGATCACTACTCGTAGAGCCCGACGATCTAGCCAGCTTTTTATCCACCTTATGGCATTCATCCAATCCATACTTTTTTAACTTGCTGGCAAGAATACTGTGGGAGACTGTATCAAAAGCTTTGTTAAGTCAAGTTATATCATGTCCACCGCTTTCCCCATATCCAGAGAGCCAGTTATCTCATCATAGAAGGCAATCAGATTGGACAGGCATGACTTGCCCTTGGTGAATCCATGTTCACTGTTCCTGATCACCTTCCTCTCCTGCAAGTGCTTCAAAATGGATTACTTGAGGACTTGCTCCATGATTTTTCCAGGGACTGAGGTGAGGCTGACCAGTCTGTAGTTCCCCGGATTCTCCTTCTTCCCTTTTTTAACGATGGGCACTGTAGTTGCCTTTTTCCAATAATCCGGGACCTCCCCACATCATCATCAGTTTTCAAACATAATGGCCAATGGCTCTGCAATCACATCAGCCAACTACCTCAGCACCCTCGGATACATTGCATCCGACCCCATGGACTTGTGCATGTCCAGCTTTTCTAAATAGTCCTTAACCTGTTTTTTCCCCACTGAAGGCTGCCCACCTCCTCCCCATACTGTGCTGCCCAGTGCAGCAGTCTGGAAGCTGACCTTTTCTGTGATGACCGAGGCAAATAAATCATTGAGTACTTCAGCTTTTTCCATAGCATCTGTCACTAGCTTGCCTCCCCCATTCAGTAAGGGTCCCATACTTTCTCTGACCATCTTCTTGTTGCTAACATACCTGTAAAAAACCTTCTGGTTACCCTTCACATCCTTTGCTAGCTGCTCACATCCCTTGCTAGCTGCAAATGGGTAGAGCCACCAGGGAGATGCAGTCAGTAACTGGCATGATTTTTTGTACAGATACTGCTCAAAATGTATTGTAGTAACACCTTCTGCATCTGTTGCTATGTATACAAATTGAATTAGTGATTAGGAACTTGATGATGACATATACCCTTTGTTGTCTCAAATATAATTAGTTTTGGGTGACAGGCCTGTGCCTTAAGGAACCAAAATACTTGGGGAAATAGCTATATGTCAAGTGTTCGTTCTGCACACATATTACTGTGCAATTTGAATGTGTGTTTAGTATATCTACTGTAAGGTGGCTTACCTATGTTCTGTGTGGTTCATTACTATTTTAAAATACAACACAACCAACTTCTATTTGGAGCTTTTAAAATTTATAATAACCACTAAGAAAGAAGCAGAACCAGCAGTGACTGTCTGCTGAAGGGCTATGGATAAGTGCTATTTAAGAATAACAAACTATAGGACTGCCTTTTTATAACAACAATTAATAACAATACTGTTGCCCCTTTTTATCCGAGCACCTAGTCAAAATTTAGAGGTCTAGTAGGTTGTTCAAGTTAGGAGGAGAAGTTAGGGGACAGGCAGGTACTTCCTTGATGCACTTTTGTTTATTTACAAAGTATACACAGAGTCTCTGAACAGAGAAAGAATCAAATAGCAGCAAACAGCTTATTTTGCTCACAGCTTTTTTCAGTTTGTACCACTGACCCAAAAACTTCTACCCAGGTGTCTTCCAGGGTCATACTACATGCTTTTAGCTGCTCCTTCAGACAGTCTGTGTCACTCTCTGGTTCTCTGTGTTCTGCTTATTTATACACACATTCACACAAACACACACACTCTCTCTCTCTCACCCAAAATAATAATCAGCACAGTCCCTCTCCCCCCCCCAGTCCAAAATTCTGGGGTAGGTTCACTTAAACCTTTTGTCTTAGGTAGGGACCTATAATTAATTTAAGATGATGTTAACTGGCAGGTAAATTTATATCCATCAATCTCAACAAGGTTTGAACTCAGCCCATAACAAAGTTTCACACAGCTTATCATAAAAATACTTTGTACGCACAATAGGTGGCATATAGTGCCTTTCACTGTGGATGCCCAAATGCTTTAGAAAGATGGATATGGAGAGTGTACCCTATTTTTTTTTGTCAAAGAAGGAACTAAGGCACAGAAAGATTAAGTGATTTTTCCCAAAGTCTCAGAGAAAGTCATTGGCAGAGTCTGGAATAGAACTCAGATCGCCTTTACTAGGTAGATCTGGTTGATTACAGTTTTGAACTTGTCTCCTCCATGAAGTTACAGTTACAGAATCCTTTCAATAAATCTATGAATGCCCTGAAATAAAAATTCTAAACCTTTGGTATTAGTTATTAATCTATAATAAATCTTTCTGAGTTGAAATCAATAGCAAATTCGGATCAATAACTTTATTATTCATGGTTTCTTATGTAACACATGTAAAAAAAAATCTTTTTACAGCTAATTTACTTGTATCATGCACAATGAGGCAATACTAAAAATTATGGTAAAAAGAAGTTGTCCTGTACACAAAATGAATGTGACTATGATCTCTTTGCAGACAGTTGCTAATTTTAGCCACTTTTATAGAGGCAACATCACTTTAGATTTGTAACAAATAGTTTTAGTATGTGATGACCAAGGTGTATTAGAATTTACAGTTATAGTTTTACAACAGCAATACAACAACTATTACAAAAAGTAATAGTTTTAGTATGTGATGACCAAGGTGTCATAGAATTTAGTGAGGATGAAACCAGTAGGATTCTGCCAAAATTACCCTAAAAACCTATGGAATTTAATATACAACATGTTTTCTATATTTTTATCATCTTATCTATTCTATAGCAGGGATGAATTTATGTTAAATTCTATAGTGGGATCATATTAAAAGGCTGTGTTTTTTTCAATTACATCCTATAGGGCAGCGTTTCCCAAACTTGTGTAGGGAAAAGTCCCTGGCGGGCCAGGCCAGTTTGTTTACCTGCCGCGTCCGCAGGTCCGGCCAATCGCGGCTCCCACTGGCCGCAGTTCACTGCTCCAGGCCAATGGGAGCTGCTGGAAGTGGCGGCCAGTACGTCCCTCAGCCCGCGCCGCTTCCAGCATAGGGTGACCAGATGTCCCGATTTTATAGGGACAGTCCCGATTTTTGGGTCTTTTTCTTATATAGGCTCCTATTACCCCCCCACCCCCGTCCCGATTTTTCACATTTGCTGTCTGGTCACCCTATTCCAGCAGCTCCCATTGGCCTGGAGCAGCGAACTGCAGCCAGTGGGAGCCGCGATCAGCCGGATCTGTGGATGTGGCAGGTAAACAAACCGGCCCGGCCCGCCAGGGGCTTTCCCTACACAAGCGGCATCCCAAGTTTGGAAAACACTGCTATAGGGGTTGTCATGTAGCTTTCTCAAAGTTCACTACTTCCCCAGTTTTAGGTCATCTAAAAACAGCCTCTTTCAACTAATACAGTGGGTATAATTACTAAAATGTTGGAATGAAATCCTGGCCCCACTGGAAATCAATGGGAGTTTTGCCACTGATTTAAGTAAGGCCATGATTTCTCCCTTGATGTTTACTGCTCTTTAAGTATCAGAAACACCATAAATAAATATTAGAGTATATATTGTGGTATCTTAGATGAACACATGCATTAAATGTCAAGAGTTTAATATGACAAAGAGTCCTGTGGCACCTTATAGACTAACAGACGTATTGGAGCATAAGCTTTCGTGGGTGAATACTCACTTCGTCAGATGCATGTAGTGGAAATTTCCAGGGGCAGGTATAAATATGCAGGCAAGAATCAGTCTAGAGATAACGAGGTTAGTTCAATCAGGGAGGATGAGGCCCTCTTTTAGCAGTTGAGGTGTGAACACCAAGGGAGGAGAAACTGCTTTTGTAGCTGGCTAGCCATTCACAGTCTTTGTTTAATCCTGAGCTGATGGTGTCAAATTTGCAAATGAATTGAAGCTCAGCAGTTTCTCTTTGAAATCTGGTCCTGAAGTTTTTTTTCTGCAGGATGGCTACCTTTAAATCTGCTATTGTGTGTCCAGGGAGATTGAAGTGTTCTCCTACAGGTTTTTGTATATTGCCATTCCTAATATCTGACTTGTGTCCATTTATCCTTTTATGTAGGGACTGCCCAGTTTCACCAATGTACAAGAGTTTAATGGCACCCATTGTAGATGAGTATGGAGATTTAAGTTTAGAAAACGGTACATTGTATTCTACTTTTAAGTTCTCTTATATAGGCCTTAGATAATAAAAATGAGGAATTTGTAAATGTAGCTTCTAATAACTACAAATATTACTGCTACATGCACACCTAATATTCACAAAACCATTAATATCCAGTGTGTGATATCATTGTATTCCTCTATAATTTTATATCCAACGTGTCTTTCTGATTTTACTATGGACAAAGTTATACATGATAGACATGGGTAATCCTTATTTCAAGATGACTAGAAAAATAATTTTCAGAAACATCATTTGCCCTACTTTCAAACATTCATTGTCAGGATAGTGTCAGTAAGAAATATTGACAACACATTTAGAAATATAATCATGTTTAAGACATCAAATATTTTGATATTAGATACAAGAATAAATGTTCTTTTAGCACTTTTTGGGGTTGCATTGTTCCATGTTATCATTTTGCTGTCAATGCAATCTTGTCAATGCCAATTTAACAGATTGTTAGCAGGAGAGAATGACCAAAGAATGGACTTCAAATTTTTGAAAAGTAGATCTCCTCAGTTGCCTTCACTGAGTGACACTGGAGTCAATGAATCTGTCACAGTGCTAATGAAAGCAGAATTTGGCCCTCTGTATTATAATAAGGGCTCAGATTTATAGAGGAGGTAGACATTGTCTAATCTCAATCCTTTTAAATTTTGTAAATTGTCATATCTCCACTGATCTCAATTTACAAGAGCTGACGATCAGCTCCACAATATCTCTAATATCCTACTGCCTCTCTAGGAGTTAAGAAAATACCTAAATTTCTTACATTATCCATTCAATCTGTTTGCCTTTTAGGTATAGAAACTTATTACATTATCCGTATGTCTTTAGATTACATGTGCTTAAATTATATATGTGGGTGTGATTTATGACTTTTTTGTTCTTTACTGTGCTGAGTCTACTGTCAGCATGTAACAAATTATATTAATAATTTCAACCATTTCATTATTTCTTTTTCTGTGCCCTAGTAATATAACTTTTAAGTCAGCTAAGGCTGATCACTTGATCATAAATCCAAATTTCCTATCTCTATTCAAATTAACCTTTTCAAGGTAAAAAGTAGAAAAGTACTAAGTGCCATATTGTAATATTTTTTCTACAACTCCTGTTAACTGGTCTACAATTGCTTACAGTTGTATATCTTTTGGTGCTTTATCACGAAATAACATTTGTCATCAAACGGACTGCCATCAGACAACTGCTAATAAAAATTGCAGCTAAAACTTCACTGTTTTCCACTTAATTTCCTTTAAAACCTACATTAGTATGTTGCCTAGACCTGGAACTTTATCTACAAATGCTCATATTTTTTCACAACCATTTTTGTAAGCTTCCCAAAACATTCCTTTAAAAATTTACAAAATGTAATGTATTATTGTGGTAGTTCTCCATCCTCTTCTTCAACTCAAACAGAAAAAGAAATGTATATATACTCCTAACATTTTTACCTGCCGGAACTACTTTAAAATCCATACTTTTCCTCTCTCTGAGTGAAATCTTTGTCCCTCTGAAATCAATGGAAGTTATCCCTTACTTCAATAGGGTCAGATTTCAACCTCTGTCTTTTTCTGTTGTAAATCTATTTAAGAAATATTAATATTTTTCCCGTAGGTGAAATAGTTTCTGCAATATCGCTTACAAAATTCCTTCTCAAATTATCATGCTTTTAGTTTATCAGAATTCATATATTTACTTTTACTTTCTTATATTTATAGTTCTCAATCTCTTCCTTTGCAATTATATTGGCTTTTATTTCATACTACCCTTCACACTTGCCTATGTTTCCCTTTTCTGTTTAGACCTGAATGGATTTCCATTGTGTTTTCCATTGTTCTTTGTTCTTAAATATTTACCACTTTTTTGCAGAAGTTTTCAGATAAACTAAATAATTCCATATTTAGTGTTTGTTTGGAACATTTCTCAGTCTTGTCCACTCATCTTCCCTGATGCCAAAAACTGTTGTATTGTTTCTTTCAGCTCTAATCTTAATGATTAGAGAATCATTAGATTTCTAATAATCATTATAAACGATGTCCTCCCCAATCTAAAGCCCAGTAACAAGCAAAAAAAGATCAGATTTGGCTCCTTTTCCAGAATTAGGTTAAGAATGGCTTCACTCCACATGGGTTACTGAACAAACTGCGTTAAAAAGCAATCTTGCACACTCCTTAAAATGTATATTTTCCTTACCTTTTGTAGTTATTTTTCAGATCAGTATAGTATGTAATCTAATCTTTTTTAGGCATTCCTATGATACCCATGAGCATGGTTACTGAGCTCCACAGTAATTGAGATTTCTCCATAGTGGACTCAATAACAGAGTCTGCTCTTCGCCTCTCCCTAGGTCAGCAGCCTTTGCTGCTTGTGGTTTTTGGATACTTTGTTTTGGATTTTTGGTGCTTGGTTGTAATTTCTTGTGATCAGTTACTGAAATAGGACTTCTGCAAAAACTGAGTCTTGGAGTGTTGTCAGGCTAAATGTTATTACATCTGGCAGGGGGTTCCCTGGATGGTGATCACCTTACCTTCTTCCTTCAAGAGCTGCACTGGGGGTACCATGTGCTGCATTGTGCCAGAGGAATGCAGCTGCTTTGTATGGTTTTGAATAAGCAGAAAATCGCTGACATTACTGGGCCCCAGCCCACTGATGATATAGTACCTATTAGTAAATATTAACCCTTTTATTCTTTTTTTGTATATTTGATTCATTTATATATTAACTATTCTTTAGAATATTTGATATTAACAAAGAGTATGTTTGACTTCTAAGGCCCAGAATATGGGTTGTTAACCTGTAAGTAACCTTATTCAGAAATGCTATGCATTAGGCTGTATCTAATAATCCTTGGCACTTTCATGACTATAGAACTCCAGATATTCATGGAAACCATGCCCTCTATCTATCTATCTATCTATCTATCTATCTATCTATCTATCTATCTATCTATCTATCTATCTATCTATCTATCTCTTACATCAGCATAGGAAATCAACAGGGAAGTACGATTATGGGGGAAGAAGGACCCACTGAAAAATATTATCTTGAGGAACTGTTGGTCCTCTCAGCTGTAAACAATTATGCCTTTACACATCAATCAGGTAAACTAAGAATGTATGGATATTAAAGGAAATTCCATCAGAATGTAAGAAATGACATCAGCAAATATGGTTCTGGGAGAGTATTTTTGGCAAAGAGCAGGGGGACTCTTTGTCTAAAAACCTTGTATAATGATAGAGGTTTTGGAACTTAGCTGGGGAATGAAACTGCTGTATCCCACCTGTTAAAGTGAAGAAGAGACACAGAGTCAACTCTTTACCTCACATCAAGGGTGGTAAGGTATCTGTATTCTGTATAGTGCTGTACTAATCTCTGACTGATCATCTTTGATTCAAAAATTTCAGTTGACCTTTTTTTTGACAATCTTGAATTGTCATTAACTTCAGACATGCAACAAGGGTCATAAAGAATACAATTGGTCTCCATAAATAAACTGGGAAACTGATGAGCATACATTTCACAGGTGTGATGTGTTCTAGGTGTTTTGTCATTCTAAGAAGGCACGCTGCAGCAGCCTGTACAAGTTATGGTTTTGGTATTACTTCCGCCTTAGCCCCAGATATAATAAAACAACATGGTCCAGACAGAATATATGGATCATTATTCCTAGATCTTCATTTCAGAGAAAGGAATGTACTTTTCTGGCAAGATGGAAGTAATGGAAGGCATTTCTTGCTATTCTGGCTATTTGGGTATCCAAGATTAGTGATGATCCAGTAAGTCCTGAGTGAACATACTACCTTGATGATAGATGGAAGACAAATCTCTTTGATATTTGGAAAGATCAGTGTCTTGGCTAGGCCCTCAAGGTGTTTTCCCTTTCCACCAATCTCACTGTACATACATAATTCAGTTTAAACCTGATGCTCTTAATCAAATGCTAACTTCTTGGAGGCACTGTGACAACTTAGTGAAAGTACTGATTGCATCTTTCAGAACTTCCCCCAGAGGCCTTATATAGGAATTGAAAAGTAGGGGCTCCATCTGTGAGGGGTCTTATTCTGTTTGAGAGGAATATTTGCACTAATATTAATTCTGCATAGTCTACTCTAGCTAAGTTTCATAAATTTATCAGCAGCACTTTTATTAGATGTCTCAAATGCTATAGAGTTAATTATAGCTATTTATATATAACTCTATATTGCTATAGAGTTAACCAAATTGAGGTTTCAATTTGTCCAAAAGTTGTGTCCATGCAGCGTTCTAGTAGAAACCTGATTTTAAGAACTCCACAGTGTTTGTGGTTTCCATATGTTGCTGAATCTTCAGTGACTGCACCTTCTTGATTTGCCTTTAAGGTGAGATTAGAGACAGTATGAACCTCTTACCAGTCAATTCAGTTTACTTTCTCTAAATGCCTTGAATGTCCTTGGCTATGTCCACTAATCAGCTAATTACCTCATTAGATGGGAGGGCTATGCATATAATAAAGGAATTAATTTATTTCCAGACACTCTTCTGTGTTAGCCAAATTACTTATATATGATGAGATTTTTGAAAAGCGCTTGCTATTGTCCTAACTTTGTGTCCCTTGATGTCTGCCATAAATCTTCCATTGATTTCAGTTGTAACAGAGTTAGACTAATGCTGAGTGCTTTGCAAAAATTCTACCCAGTCTTGGTCCTTTTCTGCTAGAGATAGGATATTCAACTGCCATAAATGTACCAGTATTCTGATTTAGTACCATATGACAATTCATATACTATATTTATTTCCTTTCCCCTCCACTACCTCTGTTTACCATAACCAAGTCACTGCTTTAAATATAATTTAGGGTTTTTTTCCATTATTGTGTCTCTGGAGTGATTATTCCACAACTACCCTGTGGCTCTTACTCCTCTTCTGGTGTTCTTTCTAGTAGCAATTTGTCATCAGTGAATCACTTGTATTTGATAATGTCTTCAAAGACTCCAACCCATCACACTAAATCTCTTTTCCAACCCCTAGCAACACAACTAACTAAAAATGCCTACAAAATAGCATCCTTCTCAGTTTTGAGCCTTAACAATAAAAATCATTTTGCACTCAGTACATTGCATTAAGTCCAGTATAAAGAAAGAAAGAAAATATGTGTTAAGGTTTAGAAAATCAAAATACCTTTACCTTCAGCACTATGACATATAGCCACAGAAATAGCTGAATAACAAATGTCATGAAAATGCCAAAAATAAGTACTAAGAGGGAGAAAGCAAAGATTATCAAGGAAAATTCTACCAGTGAAACAAAAAAAAACCACCCTTCAAAATATAAAAATTATATTCAAAGTGTGGTTAATGTCATAACAAAGTAAGAGTCATGCCAAGTCAAAAGAAAACCTTTCAAGCTTTAACTTTTTAACTGAAACTTTATAAACTGAAACAAATGCATAAGTAAAAAAAAAAAAAACAAGAAATCCACCCACCAAAATATAGTGATGTACGACAATATTATCTGATGTTTGCAGTGTTGTTGTAGTTGCATTGGTCTAGGATATTAGAGAGTCAATGTGGATGAGTTAATATCTTTTAATGGAAAAACTTTGGTTGTTTAAAGAGACAGGCTTTCATGCTTACACAGAGCACTTCTTCATATCTGGGAAAGGTACTGAGAGGATACATCTACACAGGGATAAAAACCATATGGCTAGCCCAGGTCAGGCTAGCAGGGCTTGGGATGCAGGGCTTGGGCTAAAGGGCTGAAAAGTCATTGTATAGGCATTCAGGCTCGGGATGGAGCCCAAGCTCTGGGACCCTGGAAGGATGGAGAGTCCCAGAGCTAAGGCTGCAGCCCAAGCCTAAACATTTACATAGTGATTTTTAGCCCCACAGCCTGAACCCCGTGAGCCCTAGTCAGCTGACCAGGGTCAGCTGCGGCCATCCCGTGGGTCTTTTATCCCTGTGTAGATATACCCAGAGTGTCACAGCTAAATACAAAATGGAACAGATTGTTTAGCAGCTAACACGTATTGTAACAAACCATTCAAGGTGAAGTGGCCAGTTAAAACCTCTGCAGTCAAGCGGGGTAGTGGGTTACAGATTGTTGTAATAGGTCATAAACCCAGTGACTTTTTAAAGTTCATAATTTTCAGTCTTTAGCAAAGTTATGAATTTAAGCTACCAGGTTCATCCTTTCAAGGTATGCAGTTTTCCTTTGAGGACTAAGAGGTCAGATATGGAATATTCACCTTGAAACATGTTCCTCCACAGGTGATATGAGTTTTTATCATCTTTCTGTGCGAGTTCATTCAAGGATGTAGTGATTGTCTCATTTCACCCCTATAGTTGTTATTGGAGCAGTTAGTGTACTGGAGGAGGTACACCACATGTTGTGTTAGGCATGTGTAGCAATCATGGCTCTTGAAAGATGTGTTGTGGAGTGTATTGATCATTGTAGCAGTGGAGAGATGTCTGCAGATTTTGCATCTGTTGTTCTGTCAGGGTCTTGTGTCACTTTGAGTTGGTGTGTTCCTGTCTATGTGGAGCTTGCTTCTGATGATAAGGTTGGAGAGGCTGGGGGGTTGTTCAGAGTCCAGAAGAAGGGGTTCAGGAAAGATTTCTTTCAGGAGGTGGTCCCCATTGAATATGCATGGTAGTTGTTTAATGATACCCCATATTTGTTCCAGTTTGGGGTGCTAGGTGACAACTCTGTGTGCAGTCGGAAAGATTATTTTCCCCTATGTTGAAGCAGGTTCTCTCAGGGTATTTGGGTGGCCCGTTCTATTATATGATCTACTTCTCTGGTGGAGTGTCCTTATTTGATGACGTTGGTTTTCAGTGTGTTGAGGTGTCTATCTAGGACATTCTCCTCAGCTCATATTTTGTGGTATCTTGGTGCCTGGCTGTAGATAACAGATTTCTTGGTCTGTTTGGGGTGCTTACTGGATCTGTGAAGGTAAGTGTGGTGAATCATGAGTTTATTCTATACCAGGGGTAGGCAACCTATGGCACGCGTGCCGAAGGCGGCACGCAAGCTGATTTTCAGTGGCACTCACACTGCCCGGGTCCTAGCCACCAGTCTGGGGGGCGCTGCATTTTAATTTAATTTTAAATGAAGCTTCTTAAACATTTTTAAAACCTTATTTACTTTACATACAGCAATAGTTTAGTTATATATTATAGACTTATAGAAAGAGACCTTCTAAAAACGTTAAAATGTATTACTGGCACGCGAAACCTTAAACTAAAGTGAATAAATGAAGACTCGGCACACCACTTCTGAAAGGTTGCCGACCCCTGTTCTATACAGTTGTCTGTAGGGTTCTATTTCTGAAGCTGATTGTGGTGTTCATGAAGTTGATGCCAGTGTGGAAGTGTTCTAAAGAGAGTTTGATAGATAGGTGGGGGTTGTTGAAGTTGTGTTGGAAATTTATGAGGGAGTTCAGGTCATCTTTCCAGAGAATAAAAATATCATCAATGTATCTCAGGTGTATCATTGGTTTCATGGGTATTTGTCCAGGAATTCTACATCAAGGTGGCCCATGAAGAGGTTGAAGCCTAGTACCCAATGGTTTGGACAATGTGTTTTTGAATGTAAAATTGTTATGGGTGAAGATTAAATGAATGAGTTTGGCATTGTGTTTTGGGTGGATATCTGAGCATTGTTCATTGCCTTCTAGATATTTGAGGTAGACAGCAATGCTGCCATTGTTGTGGTTGTTGGTGTATAGGGAAGTGACAATCATGGTGGCAAGGATGTTGTTCTGAGTGAGATTGTTAATGTTGCAGAGTTTCTGGAGGAAATCAATGTTGTGCTTCAGGAAGCTGGCCTTTTATGTGGTTTGAGAATGAGTCCTGATATACCTTTTGTAAGAGTGCTATGGCCAAATATGGGTGGGTCTGCCTGGGTTCCCTTATTTTTGAATCTTGGGAAACATGTAAAGGTCCCTGAGGTGGGTTCATGGGGGATAAGGTTGTGAAGTGTCTCTTGGAGTTGTACAGGGAAGGATTTGATGATATCTTTAAATTCCTATATGAATTGTAGTGTGGGATCTCCTTTGAGTTCTTTATAGTAGTGGTGTCAGAGATGGAAGATGAGAAGTGTGCCTTGGGGAAAGGAAGGCAAAAGATGAGCTCCCTACTTGTGAGAAAGCTTGGGGAGAGGTGGGAGGAGAGATAGGACATTCTCCAGTTTGCGGAGGAGAGTTGAAGAGAAGGAACCTTGGAGGCAGAGAGGGATAAAGTAATCCCCATTTTGGGGAGAATTGAGAAGAAGGTCCTCAGGGGGCAGAAGAGAGGGAAAAATGGGACAAGCTCTAATTCGGTTGTGGAGGAGGAGAGTTGGGCAAAAATGTCCTGGGGAAGAGGGATGAATGAGGCATCCACAGTTGTGGGGGTTTGTTAAGGAGAAGGACACCTGGGGAAGGTCTCTTCTGTTTTCCCCTATTAAGCAGTCTGTTTTCCCATCCTAATCATTAGACTGAATGGGAGTGATTCTGTCTCTAAATCAGTGATTTGGGGAAGAAGAAGGATGCCTCCCTCTAGCTGTCTCCGTCTCCTCTTGGCATCCTTGCTACTCCATATTTTTACTCCCCCTTTTCCACTTATTGTCCCTGCTGTAGCTCACAAAAGCAAGGGTTTGTGGGAAACTGGGTTGTGGAGTTTGTTGGTGGACATTCAATCAGGGAAAGAATGAAATGATGCTGGTAGGCTGGGGAAAGTAACCAGAAGATATGGCAAGGATGGTATCTTCATTTTTATTTGAGGGTATGTGTCCACCATTTGTGACTTGTGTGTGCAATCTGGTTATGTTACATCTTCAAAAGCTGTTGGGTGTTCATATGCCAGCAGTATCAAGTACAATTTTACCAGTTATGCTTAGGTAGATGATTTCTTTTGAATGAAGACATACCATGCTAATATGATCCATGCCTTTGTCAATTCAGGATTTTATTACTCTTATGTTCTCTGCATGGGTCTGAAGAGATGCTGACTCTACAGCCCAGTGGGGAGGGCACTCCCCTGGCATGTGAGAGACCCAGATTCAAGTCCCTGACCCAATGACCATTTAAATATTTATATATAAAATGAAACAGCTCCAAGAGGGGAAATGGAGAGCAACCCACCCCAGGCTATCCAATCACCTGGTGGTTAGGGCCCTCACCTGTGGTGTGGGATCAAGTCCTTATTCAAAATCAGGCACAGCAGGAAGTTAAACTTGGGTCTTCCACATCCCAGCTAAGTGCCCAACCCACAAGACTATTGGGCACTTTCTTTCTCATCTCATGAAAGAAGTCTGTCAGTCAGACAACTAAAGCCCAGATAAATGGGAGTTAGGGGCCTAAAAACCTTTGAGGGTTTGGGTGTGAGCCCCACCCTTTTCCTTTCCATTTTGCTTCTGGCTGACTTAGGAGTCTCCCCACTCAGCTTGCTAGCTTCTGAAAATTCCTTCATTAGGTGCCTAATTCTCCCATTGCATGGGTGCTTAACTCTGGGATGAGGATTCCATTAGGTGGCAGGGTACCTAGGGGTTAGGCATTGGAACACCTAAGTACTCTTATGTATGTGGCCCCAGGTCTGCATACCTTCAATCAAATACCCTATCCATGGTACAACACTGCCTCCCTTAGACAGACAGAATTGCAAAACATAGACATCTTATGGTTTTCATGATATAGCAAGTTGAATTTTCACTAAAAGGTCACAGACTTCCACATTGGTACTCACTAGGAGTCAAAAGTAGACAGGTTTCAAATGATTTGACAAGTATATTGACAGAGGATGTCAGACTGTATATTTTACAATCATAAATGCTTACCAACTTTTTTGTGGCTGAAACCTGAAAATTTAGTGCATTTGGTTTGTGGAAATAATTTAAATGAAAAGGCTTATTTATAATGGTCCAGATTTATCCACTGAAGCCAAAGGTTATTCCAGAGATATTGTTTGCATATGTATTATAAATTTATACAGATATTTTAAAACTGTAAATTTAAATTATTTTAGTCAAAAATGTGAAAATAAGTGTTCTTTTAATGGGTAAACATTTACTATTTAGCAAGTGAATTTCTGCACAAGGACATATGGGGCAGTATAAAGAATTTTCTTTCTACTTTCATTTTTTTGAATATGTAATGTACATTCATTTTCACCTTCCTACCTATTTGTAGTAGTAATTATTATAATTAGCCCCGTCTGTATTCAAGAGCAACTGTTGCAAATTCTTTTCAGGATGGAAATCTCAAACTAGGCTTGTTCTCCCCCTGTATCTTTGCCTTGTGAGGACTGGCAGGACTGCAACAGCCTGATTTTCAAATTATTACTATTAAGGCTTTCTGTATAGAGACAGAATATGGAGATTTTACTGTAAGGCTATTCTCTGCCCTTCACCCGTAGCTCAGTCTGGTTTGGCAGGGTCCAAGTCTGTATTCATAGGGTTGTGATGGCCTATTTTTACTTTTAAAAGGTACCCTAGCTCAGAGCTGCATTACTCTAGTGTTGTAACCTTTGTGCACATAAATGTGGAAATTCAGCAGGGAATGCTGTTTTGACATTTTTAGCAAGTCATCATATCCTCAGTACCCAGACCTGATCATCAACTCCTGGATTTCTACTGTTCTGCCAAACTGTTTAGATGGAGCATTGCCTGCTCACAAGTTGATTGGATGCTTGCCCTAGAGCATAAGTGCCAGGAAACAATGAATTGAAGAGGCAACTAAGCTAGGGAAGTGCAACAGCTAGTACCCAATTAAATGTTTTGGAGGTTGGAGGGGTTGTTTTTCTTTTGTTTTGAGTAGAGACTTTTATTTATGTACTAATTAAAATATGGTCCAGTTCACTTAGCACTTCGTACCTCCTTTTCTATTAATAGTAATTACAAAACAGGTAATGTCTGCCCTCAGGGTAGGTGATGTATCCAGGTAGGTACAGATAGCTACAGCAGGCTCTTTGGAAACTTGCTCTAGCAACATCCGGTCTCTCTAATGAAATAGCAGTTATCAAGGAAAGGGGAAGGACGTGGCAGAATTTGAAAAGAATAGATTGAAGCTGCCTAGGCCATTCTCTTCTCTGTCAGTCTAGGAGTTCCTGTCTTCAGTGATACATTGAAAGGTCTGCTGTTCCAGAACTTGTATTGACACCCTCTTTATTTCACCTGTAGATTCCTGAAAATCTGTAATATCCAAAACAAAATGTGGTTTTTATAATCTCATTTGGTAACTATACGCTTAGAAGTGCTTAAGTAAGGGACCTACCATTAATTAGTTACAGGGGCAATTGCATTTGCAGGATATATTAGATGATGTGACGGCATTATCTACAGCCTGCTGGTCATGAAATAGTCTTCATTCATCATTATTGTTAAACCTCAATGGTGCACCCTGGCAATATGAGTTCCAAGTACTAGAAGTTTTAAGCCTCCATATGTATAAAAATAACTTGATTTTTTTCCACATTATATAAACACCCAGATACTTTGGATTTTAAGAACAGATGTGACATATTCTTTTTCTTCACCTTAAATATTCTGGAGATATATTTTTCATCTTTTCCATCTAAATTCCTCCCTATACTTAATCCTGTTTGTTGTCCAAGAGAAAGTAAAGTTCTGTCTCTCTTTTCATTCCTCTGCAAAAGAAGGATATTCTCAGAAAGGACAGAGAGCAAGATGGAATACTGAGAAACACAGAGACACTTCTTAGCATAAGAATAGACAGATGTCTACTAAAATAGACTTAATATGGGACTTGAATTAGCATTTCAATTTCTACATTCAATTTTATTTTGTTTTCCCTAGAGAGATGAAGTGGGTGAGGAAATATCTTTTATTGAAGTTTTGTTTTCCCTAGTCAACAAAAACAACTTTACTCTATAGTTTAGTGTAAGAAATATAAATATCTTCCCTTCCTTTCCATAAATGTTGTATTAGATTTACAACAGAGTTTTCTTTCATTCATTCATTGATACTATTTTATAACATTCTACTGGAATTTTCTCATTTGAGGATATTAAATATAGTGGGTCAAATTCATTCAGACAAATGAAAAAATATTCCTTTCAACTATGTATATTCTTAGTATTTCTCTCCTATTCTGGGGCTCTGAATACATATTTATTTCTCAATCAGTATAGTTTAAATGGAGACTATGCAGTGATTTCTGCATTATAGAAATCTATGTGTTAGTGTATTGCTGTGAGCTTTTTTATTTTAGGTTTAACTGGAGGATAATGAAAGTGGAGATATGAAATATGCTTTTTCACAGTAGGTTTATAATATAATAATATATGGAGATATACCTATCTCATAGAGCTGGAAGGGACCCTGAAAGGTCATTGAGTCCAGCCCCCTGCCTTCACTAGCAGGACCAATTTTGCCCCAGATCCCTAAGTGGTCCCCTCAAGGATTGAACTCACAACCCTGGGTTTAGCAGGCCAATGCTCAAACCACTGAGCTATCCCTCAGAAAATACATTTTTTGTAATTATTTAATGGCATAATAAATTTATCACACAATCTCTTTTCCCACAATAAAATAAAGGATTTTTGTTGCATTTGTACTGAGCTGTTCAAGCAAAAATTAATTCTATATCTTTGTAGTAGTGGATTGATGCAGCAGACATAAGGGTGGATCAGAAAAGTATAGAAGAATCTTTTTAATTACAAGATGTTAATCATCAGGAAGAACTACAACTTTTGCTTTTTGAATAGTGTATAGAATAATGTAAAAGATGTGAATGTGGAGTAGTTTTTAGAGACCACTTTAACCCTTAATCTGCCCTTCAAACGTTCTTCTGAATCTGCCTTCTTCTCACAGCCATCCAGCAAGTCAGCAATATCTCCTTAGGGATTGCTGAGGGTAAAAGAAATTACAGCATGTGATATTGGAATCAGCAAATAGTAGATTGTTGAGCTAAAATTTGAAAGTGTTGTTATTAGGAGAGGAAGAAATTAGGAAAGTAGCACTAGGTACTTCAGTGTCAACACTGTTTCATCAAGTGGATGGATTGTGATCTGGAGAGATGATAGCAACAGGAACGAAGCATAGCAGCAGGAATGAATGGTATTAAAATTACTTGATTCTGATAAAACTAAACATTTTAATTAATAAAATAAAACAAAAACCACAGCCATTTGAGTTTTTTATTATCGAATTCCACTGTGGACTATCCATATTCCTTCAAGCAATTCATTTTAACATCCACATAGGGAGATTTTTCAAATACTGAACACATTATTTGCACACTGACACACATAATTTTCCCCAAACTGACACAGACGTGCAGAGGTGATGCACAAGTGGGGCACGCAGGGTCACGTGCCCCCCCCCGATTTCTGCCACTGTTTGCCAGCCATGCTCGGTGACATGGTGCAGCTGGGCCCTTTCCTGTGCGGCAGCTGCCAGATCTGGTGAGCTGTGCCTTGTGCGGAGAGTCAGGAGCAACAGCTGGGAGCTTCAGGGAGGAGCTGCTGCTTTCTGGGAAGGGAGACTAAGGGTTTGAAGGGGGGAGGTTGCCTCGGGGAGGGGTGTGACTCGAGCTGTTCTGGCGACAGACGAACTTTTAAATTGTGCCCCCTCCCACTATCACCAGGTTGTCTCTGGATGTGTCTGTAAAATACCTTGGTTTAGGGGCAAGTCTAGCAGTAGTGAGTTGGAATATAGTTAAAGTTCTAAGAGACTGATTTTCAAATGTCCAGAAGGTTCCTTGGGTATTTAGTACATCTGAAACTCAGATAACAAGCAAAAATGAATTTGTTTATGTATTTATGAATTAAATAATCATTAATACAATTATAAATAAAATGAATTTTAATAGTTCCTAACAGGTGTTTTGTTGCTCAGGTAAGAAAAAGTACCAGAGAATTCTCCATGACTAAACATTTCTTCTCCAAAATATTTGAGTATTAAAATAGCAGGATAATGCAGGCCAGGAGTGGCTTATGATAATGATTAGTGCTTATGTGCATATATCATTAGTAAGAGTAAATGAGTAGATTTGAATCAAAACCTTCAACCCTCAGAACACAGACTACACATAAAGACTCCATTAGCTCAGCTAACAGTAGGAAAAAAGCAACCCAAAGCAAAACCAACCAACCAAACAAAACACAATACCTGTTATTTCAGCAAGACCCTCATGTTACAGTAAAGGGCATGTGAATGCAATTCAGTACACTAAAACTTCCCCTAATTAAGACAGTTCATTTAAACTTTAATGAGAGTTCTTGTGGGAACAGGCTTATTGGCTTGAAGAGGGAGCTAGTACTAGCGGTTATCATCAGTGCTGAAGAGATCAGGAATGCAAACATGGCAAATTACATTACAGCTAATTATGTAAAGGGAGAACAACATTATACACTCACCAAAACTTGCTTAGAACTACATAATCTTGATTTACATGTACTGGGATAGTCAAAAACCTTTCTTCTAAAGTTCTCTCCAGTAGAAACCTGATCTTATCGAAATATTTTCACCATTTTGATATGAAAAAGAGAATGACTTAAGAGAAAGGCTTTGGAGTTTATGCAAGCTAAGTACAGGCTTGAGGTATAGCACTGTGCAGTGCTCCTGCTTTGTCAGTGCACTTGAAGCAACTCTTAATAACAGCAGATCAAAAAAGCCTCATGTTGAAGCATTGTATATACTTTCTTTTTGATTTGCAAGGAAAAAAGTTTCTGTGATATTTAGGTACTCTCTAGCAAAACAGTGCTTCTGTTCAGTGATTCCGTTTAGAGGTGTATTCATGAAAAATCTATGTTTTTGTTTCAGTTATTCTTGCATGATGACATCAGTTAAAACATCTTAGTTCCACAGAGTTGAAGACTCTGTAGTACAGAGAGAACATCAAGGAAATGTAGTGTTTGGTTCTATTCTTCACTGAGTACTCAAATACCAAAAAAAAGGTTTTCTACATGCACAATTATTTTTACCAACAGCAGGATTAAAATGACAAAACAATAATAAAAGGGATTGGAAGTAAATATTACAAGAAACATTGGCCTCATAATGAAAGTTCAGAGTTTACCCCAATGTTCTTCTTAGGTAGGGTTCCACAGGGCTCCATCCATTCTCCTGCCCACTTTTGTGCAGTGTGTGTATGGCATGCCAGTAAAGTTGGAGTAAGGATGGAACCCAGTTCTGTGTGTCTCACTCAAATCCAGCCAGTGGTGACAAATGTCCTATTTGTATTTGGTAGAGAAGGGGACATGCATGTGGGCTACTTAGCTGAATGTCAGTGTAGTTGAAACTGAACTGATGTTGGAAGAATGGGAGAATCAACAACAAATTATTGTAAGGATTATATCTGCCCCTTTAATTGATGGCATATGCCCACCATTTGCTGTAAGAGCTTGCAAATTAGGATTGTTGTTGTATCCCCAGCTGCTGTTTGACAATCATATAGCAGCAGTGACCAGCATGAGTTTTCTTCATATATATTTGTCCAAGAGGGTTAATCATTTCTCTCAGATGCAGACCTTGCTACTGTAATCCATGTGTTCCTTAACTCAAAACTGTATTATCATGTATTATTCATATCGCAGTAGCACCTAGGAAGCACAGTCATAGAGCAGGACCCCATTGTGCCTCTTCAGACATAAAACAAAAAGAGTCCCCCCCACCAAAGAGCATCACTACCATGAGTCTACATAGGGATACACCTTAAATTAAATTTACTCAGAGCTTTTCAATGGGAACATGACAACCAAGAGTTACCACCCAAAATCCTTATTCTGCTCAATCTACAGGCTATATAAGTAAACAATAATGGGTATAATAGCACCAGTAGTGGAAGTTTAGCTGATTGATTACCAAGATGATTTCCATCCAGGATGTTTATACTGTGACCTATCTCAATACATGAAAGATGCCTTTGAAACCTGTAAAATCACAGAGGCTGTAGTTGTTGGTCTGTTGGCTGCTTATGACACTGCGAATCAGCATGCACTTCTACTGAAACTGGCAAGAATTCTGAGAAAGAGCAAGATGGTCCAGGTCATCTCTTCCCTGCTCCAGAGCCAATGTTTCTTTGTTGAGATGGATGGTCAGAAAAATCAGTGGCATACTCAACAGATTGGATTATCCCAAGCTTCAGTGTTAGCACCCTGGCTGTTTAATATCTACACAAATAACCAATCAGAATTCCCCAACATGCAAAGATTCCTTTACGCAGATTACCTTTGCATTGCCACTCAATTGAAATGATTTGTGGCCATTGAGCTCTAGCTGGTTCCCTGAGCATACTTGGAAAAAACTATTATACATGGTTCCTGAATGCCAATCCTAGCAAGACAAAAGTGTGCACCTTTCAAGTGAAAACTCCAGATATCGTGGGATGGTACAGTACTTGAGCACTATGAACATCCAGTGTACTTTCGGGTCAGGGTAGATTGAACACTGACATTCAAAGAGCACATCAAGAAGCTGAAAAAAGAAAGTGAACTCCAGTAAGTGTGTACTCGAGCAACTGGACAACTTAAAATGGGGAGCTGACCCCAAAACATTTAGAACAAACACTTTCTCCCTGTGTTACCCAACTGTGGAGTATTGTGCCTGAGTATGGTTATGTTCAAGCCATGCACACAACATAAGAACATAAGAATGGTCATACTGGGTCTGACCAAAGGTCCATCTAGCCCAGTATCCTGTCTTCCAATGCCAGGTGCTTCAGAGGGAATGAACAGAACAGGTAATAATCAAGTGATCCATCCCCTGTCACCTATTCCCAGCTTCTGGCAAACAGAGGCTAGGGACACCATCCGTGCTCATCTTGGGTAATAGCCATTGGCTAATAGCATACATGTATTTATCTAGTTCTTTTTTTAACCCTGTTATAGTCTTGGCCTTCAGAACATCCTGTGGCAAAGAGTTCCACAGGTTGACGGTGTTTGTTTTAAATCTGCTGGTTATTAAAATTGATATTGAACTCAATCAATCCTTTAGGATTATCAGGGGACTTTGAAACCAACTCCCACACTGTTGTTATACTGCCTTATGGAGATTGTACCATCATCAGTGAGGCAAGATGCCTTCAGTAAAAAAGGAGAGACAAGACATCCACTGCATGGACACGTTTCACCATGCAAGAGGCAGAGGTCCAGAAAGAGCTTTGCCTCTGAAAATCTCTCACCCCAAAACACCACTGTGGAAGGCTACAAGGTAAAAAGTTTCAGGGAATGCTGATGATTTCGGAGAACCTGGTTTCTTCGGGACAATTACTTCCAGGCATTGACCTCAAACAAAAATACTGATATACTCTAAATTGAGCTGGAGTGACAACATGACCAACTGGAAGCTGATGCCTGACCCCAAATGGGAATGTGGAGAGCTTAGGCAAACACTCAACATATTGCCTGATGCAATGCCCCAAGTCAACAACATCCTGTACTCCGGAGGAACTATTAGACATCCTGAGGTAACAAGCCTTGTGGATGGGGGGAAGTAGTAGATGTGGTATATCTTGACTTTGGTAAGGCTTTTGATACTGTCTCGCATGACCTTCTCATAAACAAACTAGGGAAATAAAACCTAAATAGAGCTGTTACAAGGTGGATGTATAACTGGTTGGAAAACTGTTCCCAGAGAGTAGTTATCAGTGGTTCACAGTCAAGCTGGAAGGGCATATGGAATGGGGTAAAACAGGGATCAGTTCTGTGTCTGCTTCTGTTCAGTATCATCATCGATGATTTAGATAATGGCATAGAGAGTACACTTATAAAGTTTGCGGACGATACCAAGCCGGCAGGAGTTGCAAGTACTTTGGATGATAGGATTAAAATTCAAAATGATCTGGACAAACTGGAGAAATGGTCTGAGGTAAATAGGATGAAATTCAATAAGGACAAATGCAAAGTACTTCACTTAGGAAGGAACAATCAGTTGTGTGCATACAAAATGAGAAATGACTGCCTAGGAAGCAGTACTGAAGATAGGAATATGGGGGTCACAGTGGATCACAAGCTAAATATGAATCAACAGTGTTGCAAAAAAAAAGCACACAGCATTCTGGGATGTATTAGCAGGAGTGTTGTAAGCAAGAGACAATAATTGTTCCACTTTACTCCGCACTGATTAGGCCTCAAATGGAATATTGTGTCCAGTTCTGGCGCCACATTGCAGGAAAGATCTGGACAAATTAGAGAACGTACAGAGAAGAGCAGCAGAAATGATTAAAGGTCTAGAAAACATGACCTATGAGGGAAGATTCAGATAAATTGGGTTTGTTTAGTGTGGAGACAAGTGATAACAGTTTTCAAGTACATAAACAGGGCCGGCTCTAGGCACCAGCCCTCCAAGCATGTGCTTGATGCGGCACTTCCTAAGGGGTGGCACTCTGCCCCCCCTTTTTTATTTTTATTTTATTTTTTGCTTGGGGCAAAGCGGGATCCGCGCCCCCTGACCAGCCCAGCGGCGCCCTGCACAGCCCACTTGGGCAGGGAAATGCCGCGCCGCCCTGGGAAGACTCGGAGCAGCAGCGGCAGCAGGACCCCTCCACCCTCCCTGTATCCCGGGCCCTGCTTCCCTCCCTCCCCGCTCCTCACACGCCCCGGGAGTCCCTCTCGCCGCCGCCGCAGCCCGGGCTCCCGGGGGGTGTGAGGAGCCGGGGAGGGGGGGATGCGGGGGCGCCTGGAGCCGAGCCCGGGCTGCAGCGGCGGCGAGAGGGGCTCCCAGAGTGTGAGGAGCCGGGGAGGGAGGGAAGCGGGGTCCCCTGGAGCCGAGCCCGGGCTGCGGTGGCGGCGAGAGGGGCTCCCGGAGTGTGTGAGGAGGTGAGCGGCCAGCTGGGCTCGTCGGTGCTGAGCAGGCAGCCCTGCAGCCGGAGATCCTCACCTTCCCGCCCACCGGGCTGGGCCAGGGCGTGGTGAGGCTGAAGAGCAGCAGGTCTGGGGGGCTCTCCAGGTCCTCGGCCGCCACCATGTCGGGGGTGAGGGCGGTGAGCACGAACTGATCCACCTCGGCCACCAGCAGTGCCGCGAAGCCCAGGGAGGGGGCCGTGTTCTCCGTGCCGCCCCACAGCCGCACCGCCACCTGGAAGTACTCCTGCTCCGCACCGCCCAGCAGCTCCACCCGCATGGGGACAGAGTCGCGGATGGGCCAGGGCTCGGCCGCTGTGTGCTGGTAGCAGATCCCACGTTTGGGGGGGGAGCCCAGTGCTGGGGCGGCAGGGGGTGCGGGTGGGGGGGAAGAGAGAGCCCAGTGCTGGGGTGGCGGGGGGGGGGGAGAGAGAGCCCAGTGCTGGGGCGGCAGGGGGGGCGGGGGGTGGGGGGGGAGCCCAGGGCTGGGGTGGGGGGCAGCCAAAATTTTTTTTGCTTGGGGCGGCAAAAAAACTCGAGCCGGCCCTGTACATAAAAGTTTATTGCAACAGTCTTCAAGCTATGTTATTTAGTTGTGATGATTAGTATTAGTTCTGGTGAAGATATCAATCATTTATTAGTTATATTGAGTAGCATCCAAAATGTGCTAGGTGCTTTGCAAATATAGAGGAAGAGAATCTCTGTCCTAAAGGTGGTGCAATGTACAAAGACAGACAAAGCCTGGGAGAGAGAGCTGAGAAATACATGCAAAGTGAACAGAGTGAAGATAGGATCACATCATCTGAATAGATAAATCACAGGGTATTGTTTTCATTCTCTGATTGCATGGGGTCACAAATATGCTTGACACAAATACTTTGGCCCCTCTGCTGACAGTTCCAGCATTTCACACAGCCCCAAATATTTTGTGTGTGTTGCAATGGGAAACAGGATTTTTATATAGAAACTTCTCATCCACAAGCACCTGCACAAATATGCCAGTCACTAGTATTTTAAATCTAATAATCTGATTGAGATACTTGGGTGGAGGCATCATCATAAAAGAGAACAATGTTCTTGTGGCTAAAGGGCAAAACTGGTGTGGTCTTCGTCTATGTCCTTTTGTAAGTTACTAATTCTTTCTGTACCTCATGTTCCCCATTCTGTAAAATGGGGATAATACTGTCTACCTCCCAGATATATTCTGGTGCTGAATTAATCGATATTTCGTAAAGTATGTTGTGATAGTTGGTTAGAAGATGTGTAGGATTTATTTGCAAGAAAACTACAAAAAGAAAAGTACATCAGCTCTTCTCAAATAATGCATGTCTTCATAAAGAATTTGAAAGGATGTTCTTCTTGCATCACTTGCTGAAAGCTACTGCATTTAAATTTTAGCTTGAGAAAATAAATAATGCAGTAAATTCAAGTTAAGTTAAGTTTAAGACCAGCTTTCTGTTTAAAAATCTTGGCTTTTCTAAGTACTCTAAAATCCATACAGTTACAGTAACTCCTCACTTAACGTTGTAGTTATGTTCCTGCCAGGGCCAGCTCCAGGCACCAGCAAACCAAGTACGTGCTTGGGGCAGCACAATTACAGGGGCGGCATTTTTGCTTCGGCGATTCCGCTCTTGGAGCTTTTTTTTTTTGCTTGGGGCAGCAAAAAACATAGAGCCATACCTGGGCTGAGCCCTCAAGGGTTAACTCTCACACTCTACAAGGCAGCAGGAAAGGAGGGAGGGTAGACAGGGACAGAGACACATACCCTGTGAGTGTGTGTGAGAGATGCGCATTTCCCCTTTAAGTATGAAGAGTGGGGTCAGAAGTACACTGCCTTGTTAATTAGATCAGCAAGTTGAGACCTGACCTCAGCTGCAGCTGCTGCTGACTGGAAGCTCCCTCTGTTGTGTGTCCCCCCTGCTCTATGGAAAATGGGGTAAGTGGGGTGCAGGAGCAGGGGGGAGGGGGACACCCTGACATTAGCCGCCCTCTTCTTCCCCTCCCCCCCTTTCCCCCCCCCCAGCAAGCAGGAGTCTCGGGCAGCAGCTCCAAGGCAGAGGGCAGGAGCAGCACATGGCAGTGGGAGGAGGGACAGCTGCAATTGCTAGCCTGCTGTGCAGCTGCTGCACAGGGAACTTAGGGGAGCAGGGAGCTGATAGGAAGAGCTGATAGGGGGGCTGCCGGTCCACCCTGCTTCCAACCACCCACCAGCTAGCTCCACCGGGCTGCTCTTCCTGCAAGTAGTCGACAAAGCAGGTGGCTGCCAAACGACTTAGAAGGGAGCATTGCACAACTTTAAACAAGCATGTTTCCTAACTGATCAGCAACATAACAATGAAACAACGTTAACCGGGATGACTTTAAGTGAGGAGTTACTGTACTCAGATTGCCTTGAAATTTTGTGTGCCTTAGAAGGGCTTGAGTTTAGTCAGTGATCCAGATTTGGGGACATTTGAACAAGTGGTGGCAACATTTTTTGGCTCACAGATAGAGATCAAGCCAAGGCTTATATCATCACATCCTGGTCTCAGATGCTCGAGATTACACCAACAGAGTGCAGTCCTTTGGGGAAAATCAGATTACAATGTTATTAGTCAAGGACTTTAGTTCTCCTGTTGGGAGCAGCACCCTTCGAAATGCTTGGTGCAGGCGCTCTTATTAGCCCCACATTCCTCTCCTGTGTGTGCGCCAGGATCTATGGGGATGTGACTCCCCATTCCTGCCCCCTGCTCATGTATTCTAGGTTCTAGGGGGGGCTTGCCCTTCTGGGGAGGTCTAAGCACCTTTCCCTATCCCACATGTTATCCGGGGTTTCGAAGATCCTTGACCCCTGGTGGTATCTGAGCCCTGCTACTGACACAACTTACACAATTCTCTACTGAAATGATGCAGACTGGAACTTCAAGGTACATATGCACCTCTTTGCTTTGATAACTAGGACCGGATTTACCATGGTGTCAATGGCTCCATAGCGCCAGGCCCAAGCTCAGAAGGGGCCCCATAACACTCACCTCCTCCCCTCTCGCAGCGCTGCAGAAGTGGAGGCCCTGAGAGTGACCCTCAGAGCAGCAGGGATCCAGCATGGGAGCTGAGAACCCAAGGGGCCCTGGGAGCTGTAGTTCCTTGGCCAGCTCCCTGCCTACAGAGCCGGCCCTGGAGCAGGGAAGGAACTACATTTCCCAACATTCCCTTGGCAGCTATCAACAGGAAAGGGAGTGGGGAAGCTGAGACCCCATGCGCTGCAGCTTGCTGTGAATGGAGAGCTGGCTGCTAGAAGCGGGTGGCACTGTGAATGGGGAACAAGTATGCCCAAGGAGTAGAAGGCTTTGGCCCAGATATCACACTCAGAAGACTTCTCCAGACTGGATTAGGAATTGGGTGGACTAAATGGACAGTGCACCTCTCTATCTGAAGCCTAGCAGGGGAGGTATGTGGGTTCCACCAGAAGTTAAAATGATAAGTATGGGAGGGAAGGCTCTACTAGAGGACCTGGGCAGCTTTAGATACAGTACCAGGCACGCAGGAGGATTTCCACATCAGAGCCATGGAAGCAGAAATTGGCTTTTCCTTTCCAGATTTATCTAATATTCAGAAAGGGAATCTAGCTAACCTGCCTTCCAGATTTGAACACTCTCAAAATTCAGGAGTGCTCAAGCTCAGTTTAGGCTGCTGTTACTTAATCTCTCCCAAATCAAATATGCTGATCTACTGTAACTTGCTGTAGAAAACGTAGGATAAAATTGAGCAAGAAATGCTGGCATCTCCCCAGTGCTAACTAGGACTGGAATTGCTATTTTCAACAGCCATTACCATTTTTTTTAGTTTTGTTTGTTTAAAAGGAAGGCAGTAATATTGCATTGGCAAATTCCCCATAGAAACGAAGAGTGAAACAAAAGAATAATAAAGGCACCTCAACTTTTCCTCATTTATGTAGGACAGTCTTATGATATGGATCCAGATATCCTCCAATCACACAAGCTGAAAATTGTTCCACTTTATTGCAGTTCTGTAACCAAGCGGGAACCAGTCCTGTCTGTGTTCTGTGCACATCCAAAATTCCTACTGAATTCAGAAGTTCCTTGCTTTTGTGACCATACTACCTGATATTTTCAGCCCTTTAAGCGAAGCAGGTTTACATTTAGTAATTGGGTGGGAAGCCTCTCAGAAAAAGTTAGGTGCTGTAGGATATGTTGCTTATTCACTAGGTAATGTGAGACCTTCCTGTTACAATAGTAAACCAACAAAGAATCCTGTGGCACCTTATAGACTAACAAATGTATTGGAGCATAAGCTTTCATGGGTGACAATGCGTCTGATGAAGTGGGTATTCACCCACAAAAGCTTATGCTCCAATACATTTGTTAGTCTATAAGGTGCCACAGGACTCTTTGTTGCTTTTTACAGATCCAGACTAACATGGCTACCCCTCTGATACTTGACACCATGCAGTAGTAAACCATTGCATCATAGAATGCACTTTGCTCCTAGAGTCTAGAATGGGGTCCTTTGATTCTATACACAGCCCACTAAAGATAATGAAAAGACTCCCACTCACTTCAACAGGCTTTGGACAGAACTGGTTATACACAGGGTCACTCCACTGTCTTCACAGGGTCCTGGTCCCACAGTGGAGGGGGGCCATGTGAGCTTGTTGCAGAGCTGCTGCTCAGGGATGGGAACCTCCTGGCACCCCAGCCGCCAAAATCATTCAGGCTGCACTTTCTGCACGACTATGTGCTAGCTGAGGGGTGCGTGGGAATTTGTGCCCTCAGCTGCATCTCAGGTGATGGGCATCTCAGGTACTTAAAGCCATGGCCTAGAGGAGGGAAGCACTTAACTGCAGAGTCTGCAGTTGCCTTGGGCCAGCGCTGAGGATTTAGAGCCGTCATTGCAAGGTTCAAGCATGCTCAGCCTTGGAATTGCCACCCCTCCCCTGACTAGTAGCTGCAGCTATCTAAGGCTGGCCTCCGGCAATTGGCCCCATTGCTATAGCCAGAGAAGCTGCAGGTGCCTCTGTGACTGCTGGGGGCCATTAAGCTAGAGCAGATAAAGAAACTGGAATTAACCTCACGGAACAGAGGTCACCAGTAGGAAAGGAATGTCAAGGGAAGCAAGGAAAGAGGAAGCAGGTCAGGCTTGCAGTGGGAAAATAGCCCCATCGGTTGGGGAACATGTCCAAAGTAGAAAGGAAACAAGCATGGGGAGAGGTGGTGGTGATCAGGTAGTAGACTAGCATGTAGATGGGAGCAGAGGGAGAAAGGCTGGTGTCTTCAGATTCCTAAGGGCTAAGTCCTCACTTTGGGGAAATGGTGTTTGCAAGTGGCTTGCTCAAATGGCAGGATGGGTGCTGAGGGAGGGATTTGTCAGAATTGATCAAGTATCTGCTGGCTTTGGAACTTTGAGCTGGTGAAATAGGGTGGTACTGGAGACATGGCTATAGAAGGTCTGAATGAGGAAGGAGATAAATCTGTGGGGAGTTTCCCTGATCACTATGAAAGTTTTACTTACTGTGGGCACTGGTAAACTCACATGGGTGTACAGCTCAATGAGAAAAACTGGGGGCTGAGGGAGCTGTGTATGGCAATGCATATAGTACTGTAAAGGTGTGTGATCAAAATGAAAAATGTCTCTGAGATTCAGTACCGGGTATACTATGGCACCAATGGCACTGCCACACCAGGCCCACACTCGGAGCCCACAATGACTACATAGGGGCCCACAAATATGTTTGGCGCCAGAGCCCAGAAAAGATTAATCTGGCCCTGTTAATAACTCGCTTTGGGATCTCAGATCAGCCATATCTCATATCACAATCACAGTTCTTTTACTCTCCTCAACTAATCCCTAGATCGTCTCATATCACAAGCACACCTGTGTTAACCTGCCTCACCTACTGCTTTTACCATTCATCCCAGTAACACCAAAAATACATACTGGTACATTTAATTCTTCTTTCCAATAAACCATAAAATTGTCCTCATGATCGTCCCAGTGCCTCTATACATATTCAGTCTGTCTGCAATTTACCCTTCCAGCCAAGTCACTTTATGCCATAACAAAACTGCAGATGCTACCTGTGGAATATATTGTAATCTACATATTCTTCCTGAACATCAATAAGGAATATCATATTGGAATAATCTATACATGTGAATAGAATAAGGTAGTACCTGAACAACATAGGGAAATGTACAATTTAACATTTGGAATTTCTAATATAAACAAGTAAACCTTAATTATTTTGATTGGGTTTGGAGTGTTGCTGTTGTTTGTTGTTGTTTACAGTTGAAAGTTGCAGTCATCACTGTTCTGCTTTTACGCAGGCAACAGATGTGAAGTAAATATAGATGAATGTATATCAGCACCCTGTCTCAATGATGGAAGTTGCATTGATGATATAAACTTCTATAAATGTCATTGTAAGAGAGGCTTTATCGGAATAAACTGTGAGACAGATGTTGATGAATGTTTGCCAGAGCCTTGTCTTCATGGAAGGTGCCTATTTTTATTTTACTATTATTATCTCCAAGAAAATGTACTTAACTTGCAATATTTAAGATTTACTGACAAGGGAACATTGATAAAGATAGTTTTAATTATGTTCTTCCCATAAAGTAAGAGTACAAGCACAGTTAAGGATGACAGATGTTGCCTGTTTAAGATAATGTAATATACTGGTATATTATCTCAGTTCTTCTTTTAATTTGTGTTCATTAGCATAAGCGATTTTCAATAAATGTGGATTAATTAGACTTTAAAACACTTAAAAGCAACTCTTCAGTTATGACATACCAACAGGTCAAAATGGAAAGTCTTTCTTTTATTAGCAGCATGTCTGCCCTTTAAAAATCCCTTCAGCCTGCGTAATATACCTCATCCAAAGTCCATTAAGGTTAATAGAAAAAATCCTATTGATTCAGTAGGAGTTGGATCAGATCCCCACGTGATTAGTAAATATGTAGCTACAATAGAATGTTATGGCTGGTGCTGGAGTTAGAACTATGAATGATGATCTTTACAATTGTATTTTGTGTTTCAGATGTATAGACTTTGTAGCTGGGTATCAATGCTCCTGTGAAACAGGATGGACTGGCTCAAAATGTGAGATCAATGTTAATGTAAGTCTTTAATTTTAATTATGCGGGGAGAGGGTAACATACTATTTGAAACTCCATTTGACTTCAGTAACTTTTAAACATTTAAAACAAAGTCTGTCCTATCTCGGGGACTCTCTTTCTGCCCTGCCACCCCCACCAACATGATACAGTTCTGTGGCGATCTGGAAGCCTACTTTCGCCGTCTCCGACTCAAAGAATACTTTCAGGACAACACTGAACAGCGCACCGATACACAGTTACCCTCCCACCAACAGCACAAGAAGAAGAACTCCACATGGACTCCCCCTGAGGGTCGAAATGACAGTCTGGACCTATACATTGAATGCTTCTGCCGATGTGCACAGGCAGAAATTGTGGAAAAACAACATCGCTTGCCTCATAACCTAAGTCGTGCAGAACGCAATGCCATCCACAGCCTCAGAAACCATCCTGACATTATAATCAAAGAGGCTGATAAAGGAGGTGCTGTAGTCATCATGAACAGGTCTGACTACCAAAAGGAGGCCGCCAGACAACTCTCCAATACCAAATTCTACAGGCCACTTCCCTCAGATCCCACTGAGGAATACACTAAGAAACTGCATCATCTACTCAGGACACTCCCTACACTAACACCGGAACAAATCAACATACCCTTAGAGCCCCGACCAGGGTTATTCTATCTACTACCCAAGATCCACAAACCCGGAAATCCTGGACGCCCCATCATCTCGGGCATTGGCACTCTCACTGAAGGACTGTCTGGATATGTGGACTCTCTACTCAGACCCTATGCCACCAGCACTCCCAGCTATCTCCGTGACACCACTGATTTCCTGAGGAAACTACAAAGCATTGGTGACCTTCCAGAAAACACCATCCTAGCCACCATGGATGTAGAGGCTCTCTACACAAACATCCCACACACAGATGGAATACAAGCTGTCAGGAACAGTATCCCTGATGATGCCACAGCACAACTGGTTGCTGAGCTCTGTGCCTTTATCCTCACACACAACTATTTCAAATTTGATGACAATATGTATCTCCAGATCAGTGGCACCGCTATGGGCACCCGCATGGCCCCACAATATGCCAATATTTTTATGGCCGACCTGGAACAACGCTTCCTCAGCTCCCGTCCACTCACGCCCCTTCTCTACCTACGCTACATTGATGACATCTTCATTATCTGGACCCATGGGAAGGAGACTCTGGAAAAATTCCACCAAGATTTCAACAGCTTCCACCCCACCATTAACCTCAGCCTGGACCAATCTACACGGGAGGTCCACTTTCTGGACACCACAGTACAAATAAGTGATGGTCACATTAATACCACCCTATACCGAAAACCTACCGACCGCTATGCCTACCTTCATGCCTCCAGCTTCCATCCCGGGCACACCACAAGATCCATTGTCTACAGCCAAGCACTGAGGTACAACCGCATCTGCTCTAACCCCTCAGACAGAGACCAACACCTACAAAATCTCCACCAAGCATTCTCAAAACTACAGTACCCGCACGAGGAAATAAGGAAACAGATCAACAGAGCCAGACGTGTACCCAGAAGCCTCCTACTGCAAGACAAACCCAAGAAAGAAACCAACAGGACTCCACTGGCCATCACATACAGTCCCCAGCTAAAACCCCTCCAACGCATCACCAGAGATCTACAACCCATCCTGGACAATGATCCCACACTTTCACAAACCTTGGGTGGCAGGCCAGTCCTCGCCCACAGACAACCTGCTAACCTGAAGCACATTCTCACCAGTAACTGCACACCGCACCAAAGTAACTCTAACTCAGGAACGAATCCATGCAACAAACCTCGATGCCAACTCTGCCCACATATCTACACCAGCGACACCATCACAGGACCTAACCAGATCAGCCACACCATCACTGGTTCATTCACCTGCACATCCACCAATGTAATATACGCCATCATATGCCAGCAATGCCCCTCTGCTATGTACATCGGCCAAACTGGACAGTCTCTAAGGAAAAGGATAAATGGACACAAATCAGATATTAGGAATGGCAATGTACAAAAACCTGTAGGAGAACACTTCAACCTCCCTGGCCACACAATAGCAGAACTTAAGGTGGCCATCCTACAGCAAAAAAACTTCAGGACCAGACTTCAAAGAGAAACTGCTGAGCTTCAGTTCATCTGCAAATTTGACACCATCAGCTCAGGATTAAACAAAGTGTGAATGGCTTGCCAACTGCAGAACCAGTTTCTCCTCCCTTGGTTTTCACACCTCTACTGCTAGAACAGGGCCTCATCCTCCGTGATTGAACTAACCTCGTTATCTCTAGCTTGCTTCTTGCTTGCATATATATACCTGCCCCTGGAAATTTCCATTACTTGCATCCGAAGAAGTGGGTATTCACCCACGAAAGCTCATGCTGCAAAACGTCTGTTAGTCTATAAGGTGCCACAGGATTCTTTGCTGCTTTTAAACATTTGTGTTTATTGAAAACACAAGACAGAAATTTAATTGTTTTAATCCATTTTTGAAAAGTTTATTTTTTGTTACTAATATTAAACTGTATTAGAAATAGTACACCGCTACCTCCATATAATGCCACCCGATATAACACGAATTTGGATATAATGCGGTAAAGCAGTGCTCCGGGGGGGCGGGGCTGCGCACTCCGGTGGATCAAAACAAGTTCAATATAACACGGTTTCACCTATAACGCGGTAAGATTTTTTGGCTCCCGAGGACAGTGTTATATTGAGGTAGAGGTGTATTGATAAAATGCATTAAGGTTTTTGCAGTGGAGTGTTTATGATAAACATGAAAGGCCAAAGAAGAATGAAATCTAAATTTCCTGAAAATCAGTTATGCATCCGTTTGGCTTAGCTATGGCTGATTAAATCTCTAAGATAGCTGACACAGTTTACTGAAACATAACTATGTTTTGAATTGTAAACAGTGGAATGCAATAGGTTTGTGTTGTGTATGACTCCTATGGACAAGTATATCCTAATTCCTTATGCTAAAGATAGTCAAAATCCAGAAATTTAAAATGGCAGTTCCCAAGAAGTTTTATAAATCTGTGGTATAAAACTTGGGTTATAAATTTATATCCTATTGCTCCTTCACTGACAAACTTGCATGGCTTCTTTGTATACTAGAATCAAGGTGGGTGAGGTAATATCTTTCACTGGACCAACTTCTGTTGGTGACAGAGACAAGCTTTCAAGTTTACACAGAGTTCTTCAGGTCTGCAAAATGTACTCAGAGTGTCACAGCTAAATACAAAGCAGAACAGATTGTTTAGCATAAGTATTTAACACATATTTCAAGGGACCATTCAAGGTGAAGTGGCCAGTTAATACCCTTCCAGTCATAGATGGAAAAGGAAGGGTGTGGGGGAGGGAAGGAAACTGGGGATGTGGAGCAGCAGTTACTGGATTATACATTGTTGTAATAAACCATAAATCCAGTGTCTCTATTCAGTCCATGTTTTTTAGTGTCTAGCAATGTTCTGAATTTAAGTTCTGAGGCTCATCTTTGAAAGTGTTGTACAGATTTCCTTTGAGAACGAGGACTGAGAGGTCAGATATAGAGTGATTGTTCTTTGAAAAGTGTTCACCCACAGGCGATGTGGTGTTTTTGTCTTTTATCATTTTTCTGTGTGAGTTCTTTCAAAAGCATAGTGATTGTCTGGTTTCACCCACATAGTTGTGACTGGGGCATTCAGTGCACTGGATGAGGTACACCACATGTGTATCTGTAGGAACCCTGGGTCTCAAAAGCTGTGTTGTGGAGTGTACTGATCATTGTAGCAGTGAAGATATGTCTGCAGGTTTTGCATCTATTGTTCTGGCAGGGTCTGGTGCCACTTCAAGTTGGTTTGTCCTGGTCTGTGGGGAACTTGTTTCTTATGATGAGCTTGGAGAGGCTGAGGGGTTGTTTGAAGGCCAAAAGAGGGGGTTCAGGAAAGATTTAGTTCAGGATGTGGTCCCCATCAATTATGGGTTGTAATTGTTTAATGATCCACAGTATGGGTTCCAGTGTGGGGTGGAAGGTGACAATTAGGGTGTGTGGTTGGAGGAGTGTTTATTGCCATACTAAAAAACGTTCTCTTGGGGTATATGGGTGGCCCATTCCATGATGCTATCAACCTCTCTGGGGGGAGTGTCTTAGTTTGGTGAAGTAGGTTTTAAGTGTGTTAAGGTTTATACCCCAGATTTTCTCCTCAGAGCATTCTGTGTTATCTGAGTGCCGGACTGTAAATAACTGATTTCTTGGTGTGTTTGGGGTCATTACTGGATATATAAAGGTAGATGTAGTGATCTGCCGGTTTCTTGTATATAGTTGTCTGTATGATTCCATTGTTGAAACTCATTGCGGTATCCAGGAAGAGGATGCTAGTGTGGGAATGTTCTAGAGAGAGTTTAATGGATTGATGGTGGTTGTTGAAGTTGTGTTGGAAATCTATGAGGGAGTTTAGGTCATCTGCCCAGAGGATGAAAATATTATTTATACATCTCAGGTATATCATTGGTTTTGTGATGATTGGGATCATCACAGCAACAATAACACTTCTATCTATCTATCTATCTATCTATCTATCTATCTATCTATCTATCTATCTATCTATCTAATATTATATTGTGTATTTTTCAAAGTTAGAGAGAAGATACTATCTGCTCAATGTACAGCTACAATTACATCTAAAATATAGACACACATGCTTTCATCCAGGAAGAGAGCAACCAACCATAAAATGCTTATTTCTATATAGGCACAGTAATTCTTCTTTGACTCATCATAATCATCAGCGATCCCTCAAGGTTGAGGATGATCTCTTTCACAAGTTTTATTTTTCATGAATCCTTTGGTGACTGCGGAGACCAATCCTTGAGCCACAGGCTCATTGGCAGACGTTGCAGGTGGTGTTGGAAGACAGGATTGGGCCACGAATGCTGTGTGACAGTTGTCTCCTTTCTTTTCTGGCCATTTTCTGCAACCAGAGCAAGGTGATTTTCCTCAAAAGCAGACGTTCCCTCTCTGACAAGTCTTTGCCAGTTATCCCTATCCTGAGCTGCTGTCTCCCAGAGTGTGGTGTCAATGCCATACCTATTGATGTTTATCTTGAGGGTGTCTTTAAAGTGTTTCTCTTGGCCTCCACATTTCCTTTCTCCTTTGGTGAGTTGGGTATACAGCAGTTGTTTTCATAAGCATATATCAGGCATGCGCACACAGTACCCGCTCCATCTCAGTTGGTGCTGGATAATCAGGGTCTCAGCACTGAAGATGTTGGCCTTTGTGAGGACACTGACATTAGTGCAATGATCCTCCCACGTTATGTTGAGGATCTTCCGAAGATGGTGCTTGCATTCCAGATTTTTCAAGTGTTTACTATAGGTCACCCAAGTCTCACAGGAGTGTTAAACTAAAAGTCTAGTATGTGCTCTGATGTTGTGGTTGTTGAACACCTGGAGAGGCAGTCTGCCAAAGGCAAGGCTGGTGCAGCAGATTCTATGCTGAATTTCGACATCTATGTCTGCCCTCTGTGAGAGATGGCTGCCAAGATAGGCAAAGTATTTTACATTTTCCAGTTCTTCCTTGTCAATGTAGATCAGGGGTCGGCAACCTTTCAGAAGTGGTGTGCCGAGTCTTCATTTATTCCCTCTAATTTAAGGTTTCAGGTGCCAGTAATACATTTTAACGTTTTTAGAAGGTCTCTTTCTATAAGTCTATAATATATAACTAAACTATTGTTGTATGTAAATTAAATAAGGTTTTAAAAAAGTTTAAGAAGCTTCATTTAAAATTAAATTAAAATGCAGAGCCCCCCAGACCAGTGGCCGCGACCCGGGCAGTGTGAGTGCCGCTGAAAATCAGCTTGTGTGCCGCCTTCGGCACGTGTGCCATAGGTTGCCTACCCCTGATGTAGATCTTCCTTGCTGGGTCTGATGATTGAACAGGGACTGGCTGGGGGAGAACTTTTGTTTTGATGATGTTCAGAGTTAGCCCTAGGCTTTTGTAAGCATCAGTGAAGCAATTAAGGGCTGTTTGTAGATCCTCCTTTCAGTGTGCAATTACAGCACAATCATCTGTGTACTGGAGGTCAGTTATTGCTGCCATATTTCTTTATTTCTGGCATGGAGACAAGAAAGGTTGAAAAGGTTGCCATCAATCCGATATTGGATGCCAATGCCCTGTGGTAGACGGTCTTGGGTTAATGTTTTCATAGCTGCTAAGAAAATGGAGAAAAGGATGGGTGCCAGTACACAGACTTGTTTTACGCCAGTTCGGATGACAAAGGGCTCAGAGGTAGAGCCACTGCACAGGATGGAGGCAGTCATCTGGTTGTGGAGGAGTCTTATAGTGGTAATAAATTTGCTTGGGCAGCCAAACTTTGACATGATTTTCCATAGAGTCTCACAATTGACAGAGTTGAAGGCTTTGGTGAGATGGATAAAGGATACAGCTCCTGGTGTTGTTCTTGACATTTTTCCTGAATCTGCCTGGCCACAAAAATCATGTCGGTGGTGCCTTGTGATGATCTGAAGACACACTGGGATTCTGGAAGTACTTCCTCTGCAAGATGGAGCAGGTGATTCAGTCAGATTCTAGTAAGAAACTTGCCAGCAATGGAGAGTAGGGCAATGCCTCGAGAGTTGCCACAGTCGGCCCTGTCTCCCTTTTTGAAAATGGTGATTATGTTAGCATTATGTAAGTCAGCAGGGACTTCTTTGGTGCGCCAGATTTTGAGGATCAACAAATGAAGCTTGTTAGTCAATTTTTCTCCCCCCGACTTTCAGTACTTCAGCTCATATGCCATCAGGACCTAGTGCTTTATTGTTCTTCATTTGTTTAATTGTTTGCAGACCTCCTCAGGTGTTGGTGTGTTGGCAAGAGTTTCCCAGATTGGGTGATGAAGGATAGAGTCGATGGTGTCGTCAGTCGCAGTCGAGCCTCGATTTAGAAGCTTTTGGTAGTGTTCCTTCAAATGCTTTTTGATGGCTTCAGTATCTTTAAGAAGGGTACTACCATCTTCGGATCTCAGAAGTGTGAGGCCACATGAGCACTAGGTCCTCATGGTCCATACAGGGTCTTTGTCTCACAAAAAAAGCTCTGCATATCATGTCTGTCAGCGAATGTTTGGATTTATTTTGCTTTGTCCTCCCACAATTTGTTTTTGATTTCTCAGATCCTCCTTTGAACTTCAGCCTTGAGCATGCAAGAGGAGCATGTGGATCGGACAGAGACTTCTCTTAGAAGAGAGTCTATTGATAGAGATTCTCTAGGTTCTAGTCAGGAACTGAGGATGGAAGAGGATAATGTAAGGGTCAGATCAGATGAGAAACATTCACATAAAGAATCGGACACATCAGAAAAGGGCAGACAAATAAACAGTGACAAGTTTTTAAAGTGCTTGTACACAAATGCTAGAAGTCTAAATAATAAGATGGGTGAACTAGAGTGCCTCGTGATAAAGGAGGATATTGATATAATAGGTATCACAGAATCCTGGTGGACTGAGGACAATCAATGGGACACAATTATTCCGGGGTACAAAATATATCGGAAGGACAGAACAGGTCGTGCAGGGGTGGGAGTGACACTATATGTGAAAGAATATGTAGAATCAAATGAAGTAAAAATCTTAAGTGAATCCACATGTTCCATAGAATCTCTATGGATAGTAATTTCATGCTCTAATAAGAATAAAACGTTAGGGATCTATTATCGACCACCTGACCAGGACAGTGATAGTGATGATGAAATGCTAAGGGAAATTAGAGAGGCTATCAAAATTAAGAACTCAATAATAGTGGGGGATTTCAATTATCCCCATATTGACTGGGAACATGTCACTTCAGGACGAAATGCAGAGACAAAATTTCTCGATACTTTAAATGACTGCTTCTTGAAGCAGCTGGTACGGGAACCCACAAGAGGAGAGGCAACTCTCGATTTAGTCCTGAGTGGAGCGCAGGAGCTGGTCCAAGAGGTAACTATAACAGGACCGCTTGGAAATAGTGAACATAATATAATAACATTTAACATCCCTGTGGTGGGAAGAACATCTCAACAGCCCAAAACTGTGGCATTTAATTTCAAAAAGGGGAACTATGGAAAAATGAGGGGGTTAGTTAAACAGAAATTAAAAGGTACAGTGACTAAAGTGAAATCCCTGCAAGCTGCATGGGTGCTTTTTAAAGACACCGTAATAGAGGCCCAACTTAAATGTATACCCCAAATTAAGAAACACAATAAAAGAACTAAAAAAGAGCCACCGTGGCTTAACAACCATGTAAAAGAAGCAGTGAGAGATAAAAAGACTTCCTTTAAAAAGTGGAAGTCAAATCCTAGCGAGGTAAATAGAAAGGAGCATAAACACTGCCAAATTAAGTGTAAAAATGTAATAAGAAAAGCCAAAGAGGAGTTTGAAGAACGGATAGTCAAAAACTCAAAAGGTAATAACAAAATGGTTTTTAAGTACATCAGAAGCAGGAAGCCTGCTAAACAACCAGTGGGGCCCCTCGATGATAGAGATTGAAAAGGAGTGCTTAAAGACGATAAAGTCATTGCGGAGAAACTAAACGAATTCTTTGCTTCAGTCTTCACGGCTGAGGATGTTAGGGAGATTCCCAAACCTGAGCTGGCTTTTGTAGGTGACAAATCTGAGGAACTGTCACAGATTGAAGTGTCACTAGAGGAGGTTTTGGAATTAATTGATAAACTTAACTTTAACAAGTCACTTGGACCAGATGGCATTCACCCAAGAGTTCTGAAAGAACTCAAATGTGAAATTGCAGAACTATTAACTAGGGTTTGTAACCTGTCCTTTAAATCGGCTTCTGTACCCAACGACTGGAAGATAGCTAATGTAAAGCCAATATTTAAAAAGGGCTCTAGAGGTGATCCTGGCAATTACAGACCGGTAAGTCTAACATCGGTACTGGGCAAATTAGTCGAAACAATAGTAATGAATAAAATTGTCAGACACATAGAAGAACATAAATTGTTGGGCAAAAGTCAACATGGTTTCTATAAAGGGAAATTGTGTCTTACTAATCTATTAGAGTTCGTTGAAGGGGTCAACAAACATGTGGACAAGGGGGATCCAGTGGCATAGTGTACTTAGATTTCCAGAAAGCCTTTGACAAGTTCCATCACCAAAAGCTCTTACGTAAATTAAGTTGTCATGGGATAAAAGGGAAGGTCCTTTCATGGTTTGAGAACTGGTTAAAAGACAGGGAACAAAGTGTAGGAATTAATGGTAAATTCTCAGAATGGAGAGGGGTAACTAGTGGTGTTCCCCATGGGTCAGTCCTAGGACCAATCCTATTCAACTTATTCATAAATGATCTGGAGAAAGGGGTAAAAAGTGAGGTGGCAAAGTTTGCAGATGATACTAAACTGCTCAGGATAGTTAAGACCAAAGCAGACTGTGAAGAACTTCAAAAAGATCTCACAAAACTAAGTGATTGGGCAACAAAATGGCAAATGAAATTTAATGTGGATAAATGTAAAGTAATGCACATTGGAAAAAATAACCCCAACTATACATACAATATGATGGGGGCNTCCCACATCTTGAATACTGCGTACAGATGTGGTCTCCTCATCTCAAATAAGATATACTGGCACTAGAAAAGGTTCAGGGAAGGGCAACTAAAATGATTAGGGGTTTGGAAAGGGTCCCGTATGAGGAGAGATTAAAGAGGCTAGGACGTTTCAGCTTGGAAAAGAGGAGACTAAGGGGGGATATGATAGAGGTATATAAAATTATGAGTGATGTGGAGAAAGTAGATAAGGAAAAGTTATTTACTTATTCCCATAATACAAGAACTATGGGTCACCAAATGAAATTAATAGGCAGCAGGTTTAAAACAAATAAAATGAAGTTCTTCTTCACACAGCGCACAGTTAACTTGTGGAACTCTTTACCTGAGGAGGCTGTGAAGGCTAGGACTATAACAGCATTTAAAAGAGAACTGGATAAATTCATGGAGGTTAAGTCCATTAGTGGCTATTAGCCACGATGGGTAAGGAATGGTGTCCCTAGACTCTGTTTGTCAGAGGGTGGAGATGGATGGCAGGAGAGAGATCACTTGATCATTACCTGTTAGGTTCACTCCCTCTGGGGCACCTGGCATTGGCCACTGTCGGTAGACAGGATAATGGGCTAGATGGACCTTTGGTCTGACCCAGTATAGCCATTCTTATGTTCTTATGAAAGAGCTCTGCTTTTGACTGGATAGTGATTGATTTTGCTAGTCACAGAAAGCTTTTTCCTTCTGGTCTAAAAGGGCTGTAATCTCAATGTTGTTGTTGTCAAACCAGTCCTGATGGCGGCAGGTAGCAAAGCCGATGGATTCCTCACAAGCCTCATGGATGGTCTGTTTTAGGGCTTCCCAGTCTTCTTCAACACTTGTGTTGTCATTTTTCAGATGTGCATATGGTCAGTTTTTCACTGAGGAGTGGTTGGAAGTTCTCTTGGTGCACTGAGGATTGAAGTCTTTGGATGTTGTATTGCCATCTGTGTGCTTTAGATTGCTTTCTGTGTTTCAGTACAATCCTGATGGACATGACTGATCTCACCAGGCGGTGGTCAGTCCAGCAATAATTGGCTCCTCTCATGACACGGGATATTTGGACATCTCTTAGATCCTGTGTTCGTACAATGACATAGTCTAGTAGGTGCCACTGTTTTGAGCAAGGGTGTTGCCAATAATTTGTATTGTACTTGTTGCTTTCTCTGAAGATTGTGTTTGTGATCACAAGGTCGTGCTCTGCACATTTGCTGAGTAGAAGGATGCCATTGGAATTGGTCTTGCCCACTCCTTCCTTCCCAGTGGTCCTACTCCATACTTTAGAATCTCGGCCAACTGTTGAGTTAAAGTCCCATAAGAAGATTATCTTATCTGTTTTTGGAATGGATGACAAAATTTTATCGAGGTCAGTGTACAAGGATTCTTTCTGTTCTTCTTCAGCGTCAAGTGTTTGTGCATATGCACTGATGATACTGGCAGATGGCTTATTGACCAATTGGATGCGGAGGGTCATAAGGCGCTTGTTGATGCTGATGGGGAGCTCAGTCACGTGGTTGATTAGAAGATTCTTGATTGCAAAGCTAACACCGTGTATTCACCTGTCACTTGCTGGTTTTACTTTCTAGAAGAAAGTGTAACCGCCGCCCTCTTCACTCAAGTGGCCTTCATCTGCACTTCTTGTTTCACTGAGATCAGCGATGTCAATGTTGTATCTCGAGAGTTCTCGGGCAACAATTGCTGTTCTGCGTTTGGGTCTCTCACTTTTTGATTTGTCTAGTAGGGTATGGACATTCCAAGTTATTATCCTGCATCATATGGGGTCAGATCCTAGCTCCCTGCTCTTTTGGGCCAATGGCATAAAGGGATGAAGAAGTAATCTAAGAAGGCAGTTGAGTTTCCCCTAAAATGTAGGGGCATAAAATATTGTAGTTGTCTCTACACCACCTGCATCTTCCCATGGGTTTGGGGCTTTCCCGGATAATTCTGGGGCGTGGCTGATGGTAGAAGGGAGTGTTGTGGTATCACATCTGTGCCTCAGTGATCTCTGATTGATGAAGCAGCCTCTAGGAGAGGAATATAGGTGGCATAATTTAGAACATCTCTTAGGCAGTCGTCCCTGAGATTAGGGGAGCAGAAAAATGGCTTTTCTCCTTGTATTAAGCATAGTTTTGTTGGATGCTAGGATTTGGTCCATTGAATAAAACTAGTGTCATGAGAAAGTATGGGAAATCTGCCTCATTCCAGGCTATTTGACTCCTAATATTGTGCTCCTGCTTAGTGATGTCTGAGTCTCAAAATAGTTGAAGGTTTAGTTCAAATCAGATAAGCATCCTAAAATTTAGAATTTATTTAACATTTTTTTTTACTTGTGTATATACATAGGAAATAGTCATGAATTTTGATGTACAGCCAGAAGTCTTAGATGGGTGAATAACAATTTTTTACGTTACACAAAAGATGTATGTTGCACAACTTGATATTGAAAATGCATGAAAATTGGTCTCACACAAGCTGTAAATCTAGGTGGAAAATTACCAGCCAACTTTCCTTAACAGCAAAAAGCTTTAGTGAGTAACCAATTATTTTGCAACTCAACTCAAAGTGCAGCTTTTGACATTATATTGCAAATCTATATGATTATCAGCTGTTTCCAATGCTAATACATGATACCCCTGAGTAATATTTTACCTCATCTGGTGTCAGTGATTTACACTTCCTTCTATTTTGAAGAATGAGAGATTAAATGACCTGTAGACAATTGTATGAAAATCATATTCAAAAGATAACCAAATTCCATATTGATGTGGATGAAAATGCAGAGATTAGGAAGAGATCAGTGTGGAATTTGGTTATCTTTTTAATATATATATTTAACAGAGAAGTCTGTCAAATATATGGCTTCATTTGTGCTATTAATGCTGTTCGCAAGCATTGTGTTTACTAGATTTGATTAGATTCTTTTTAAAGAATTAGGCCCTAAATCTGCAAGTCATTCCACACAGGAAGACCACTGTGCCTGCACAAAACCCTACTGAAATCAGTGGGGCTCCCTCCAGGCAGATGTAGGAGTCTGCCCACATTGATTAACTTGCAAGACCACGTCTATATGTCTGTCTTCCTCTAAATTAGTTGTAGTATTTTTATTTTTTTTCCCTTTAAACAAACCAAAGAAAAGTATGGAGGGATAACCAGCTTCTCTACTCTGAAAAGTCAGAGACAGTGGTTTAAATAAATGGTTTAAATAAAGAAAATGTAAACACATATATCTCAATATATCTTTTTCTTAGACTAGGAACACTGAAGAAAATACTCTAAAGAACAAAAAGGCTTTAAGAATGAAGATAAAACATTTAGGAGACAATAGATTCAATGAAGCTGATCCATGATATGTATTTATTTTATTTATTCCTAGTATATCCCAGGAGATACTCTAGACCTGATAGTCTGGAATTATAAAATCCTCTGCTAATGCTTGAAGTGCAGTTTGTAAAGAACTACTTGGATTATCTAATGCTTGTATAAAAAGATTTAGGAACACATTATAAATGCACAAGTATAAGAAGACTGTAACTCTACAGATCCAATATGAAATCTAAATATTGTGTTTCTTCTAGTATGTTAAATGTACAAGAATTTCAATATTGCACTTGCTTTTATCTAAATGAGAGTAAAAGACTAACCACACTGTTGAAATATTTCCTATTTTTAAATTGCTAAATTGAAACAGTGTTAATAAAAATAGAAAATTTCCCGGGACATTTCATCCTAAAACATTTTTTTGCTATTTGGATGAGTGGAGAATTTTGTGACAAATGTATGTTACATTTTCAAATTTCAAACTAGGTCTTTTGGCTGTGATTGTCATAGCAAGTCATATGGTATTGGTTCTGTCTCCTGATTTGTTCATGGCATATACACAGAGAAGTTAGATTTAAAAAAACCCATAAAATACATAAAAAATTCTGGAAGGTTGCGGTGTAACAATACTTTATTTCTTAAAATCCAGACCCTTAACACAAGAACTAAAACCAGAGAAAGTAAGCTTCTGCCTAAAATAGAGAGGCACAACTTACCCCACCTATACATTTGTAAACTGGCTGTTTGTAAATGTGACTGTTGCTTGGCCCAGATCTCACACACAGCCCCCTAAAGGACTAGGAAACCCACGTGAGTATTTAAAATGTCAGTTTACACTTTCAGTACAGGTTTCAGTACGCCACCTGTCCCTTCTTAGCTGAGCCTACGTCATGTGGTCAGGAGAGTGAGCAAATGGCATTTTGAGTAGTCTTCTCAGAGGAAGTGACCTATATTTTATGTGCTTTCTGAGCCACTCAGAAAATAACCTAGCCATGGCAACAGGAGATCTTCGCTGTAGTGTGAGTAGTAGGGCCACTTATTGCATTGCTTTCCCCATGTGCTGTGAAATATATGTATTTACATCCACCTATTTGTTGTTTTAAATTAGATGGTAAGGTCTCTGGGACAGGGAGTGCATCTCACTGTTCGACCACACTTAGAACAATGAGGTCTCAGTCCTGATTGGGGCCTTTGGGTCTACCATAATACAAATAAATGTGCAGCTCCATGTGTGATGTTCCTCACAGAGGAGAGAGTCACTGATTTCCTTTACACACACCCTGCTCCAAGCATTTGAATGTGCGGAAGCTGGATGTTAGATGGTGTCTGAGAGTTCTGCAGGGTGGGCACTAGGTTATTTAACAGATGCCGGTGTTTCTGGGGTTGATGGGTGGGCACTAGAGCGTTTAGGCGGTGGATAGGCACTGTAAGGGGCCCATCTGAGTGCTAGGATGTCTGGGGTGAGTGGGTGGGGACTTGGTGATGCTGTTTGGGGCACTGTTTATAGAGGTTTGCTTGGTGAGAGTAGCTATAGACTGTCACCTACTGGAACTGATGGCTATCTTTGTTTGCTGCTGCTGTTGTCACCTTGTCTTCCCATCTGCTCCTTTCCTGTTCAGACTCAGTAGGAGAACAGCGAGAGTGGAGACTGGGAAGCCTGCAGAGCAGGTGACACAGTGACTGTAGTTTCCCCATGGAGTCATAGCAAGTTATCCCTGCAGTCCAGATATATCCACGGGTATTTAGCTGGGATATTACAGGGTTGCCAGGTGCCCTTGTGTCACACAAGAAACATGACAACTGGTAGCCATGTAATAATCCAAGATTTTAGAGGGGAAGTAGTTCTCATTTGGCAACCATTGAAAACACTAGGAAAAGCTGTTCATCTACAAAAAGCATTGGAGGAGTTAGCAGGTCACTAGTCTCTCACAGGCAGCTCCTCACCTAATATGGGACCTTCCTTCTCCACTGTGTAAGCAGTAAATGAGGTAGTCTATGGGAGGGATGGTGAATTCATGTAACAGATTTGAGACTTGTTCCTTAAAAGGGCATTTGAATGGTTAAAATCTCATAGAAAATGATGACATCTGGTGATATCTGAGGGAAAGGTCAACAGTCAAAGTTCTAATTTGGTTTTGGTTTTGCTCAGAAGTTCATAATCAATGATTTTATCAAATGTAAAGTGTCTAATTTAATGGGATGTTAATTGAGTATATCAGTCAGCTAATCACTCCATTCAAGTGTCTGTACTATACAATATAAGTATGTAAGTGACTTTTTTATGTTGCTCTCTCCCTCCCTTCTTCCATCCACAATCCAAATTTGACAAGTTGTCTACTGTAGTGATTTTGGGATGCCTTTAGAATGGAGTGACATTGAAAAAAATCACAGAGTTTTGAGATGGAAATAAATTTCACAACCCATTCTCCAAAATATTTCAGAAATCTTTGTGCCCCTAGAAGAAAATAAAATTTTGAGATGTTGAAAACCACACAAAATTAATTTGTGAAAATGTTTGTGAAAGATTTTACACAAAGCTTTTACCTCTTTCTACCTTCCCTGCTGGCTATAAAATCTGACAGGACCAGGTGAAAATTAAAAATAAATTCCAGTTTTAGTTGTTTAAAAATAAAATATAAATTGACATCTAGAACATTCATTTTTTAAAACAGTATATTTCTACATACTCTTACTGTGTATTTTAGATTGGTATAAAACAGCTATGCTACAAAGATTTATTCCAAATGACGAGTGCACTTTAAATTCTCTTGTGAGCTGAAAACTTCATAACTTAGTGGACCAAATAGTTTTAAACTAAATGCCTTTTTTAATCTTAGCAAGGAATCTTGTGCCTTTTGGTCTCTTAATAGCATTCAGCATTGCATCAGATTATTGCACTTGTGAGAAATTAAACCATGGTACAGTATTTTCCAAGGCATTAAAAAGAACATACAGTATGTCCCTTACTAATGCATCAAGCTGTAGCTGCTTTATGTAACCTTTAAAAAGTGCTATTAAAACAAATTGTTTGGTGCCTACAAAGTAGTACAGTACTGTAAAATGTGATACTTTGGAAAACTAAATTCAGCGTACATAAAAAAAAAGCTGTTAATATGAAATAATAATACTTAGCAATTATACAGTGTTTCACATGTTCTGAGCACTCTGTACACACATTAGCCAATTGATTAGTTTAAAAGTATTTATTTATATATCCAATTAAATCAAACTCACCCTCCCTGTCACCTCGTCCCATAAACTGGGTGTCCAAGCCTTGCTACTTTTTCTTCCATAACATTGTAAAACATCACCTCTTCTCGCTCTTCATATGGTTAAACTATCTTCCAGTTCTCAACCCCACCCATTCTCTTCCTCTCTGACCTCCAGGCATCCACATTGCCCTCACCCCAAGTCCATTGAAAATGAGTTACTGAAAGCATCGTCCTCCTTTTTCCACTCCATCAAGTTCAAGCTTCAAGGCTCTTCACATTTCTATCCTTCTCTCTACAAATCAATGATGCCCACATTGACTACCACTTGCTCACCTCTTCCCCAAACATCTAGGTGCTTTCTTCCACTCTCTGAATTGATCTGCAAGGCCATTACCCTCTTCTCCATCAAGTCCCTCCTCAAAATTCACTTTTGCTGAGATGCCTACAAAGAAATCAACCAACAACCAGCGAATTATTTGGCAGAAACACTGACCAACTCCTAGGTCTTTCCAACAGTTATACTATTTCAAAGAAAACGCACCCTAATGTAAGTAGTTTGTAGAACATTAAAAAAATGTTTCAGCCACACACAGCCTACCACAGCTTTTTTTTTTATTTCCACTTGTCTTAATAGTCATTTTACAGCATTAAGCCACTAAATATTTAAGTAATTAAGCTATGAAGCCTTTTATTTCAACTATTTCCTGGAGTGTCATCAGGTTTGTTTAGTGTATATGGTATACATGGTTGTGACGGTGCTGCCCGTGGGAGCCAGCTGAGGTCACTCAATTAGGGTGAACTGCAAACAAAACGGGGCAGACAAACCCCAAACGCTGGTGGATCTTCAGATACAGGTTACTACAACCTTCAAAGAGACATATAGACAATAATACTATTTCACTCAAGTATCATCATAAATGTTAATACTCCTTTTTTGATCTTTGAATTAAAGTTATCGCAATAGACAAGACTTGTTTGCTTACATCACAAGACCTGAGCAAACATCTACCCTTGAGATCTCTAACAATGCAGACTTGCATTTCAAAGCTCTATTCATTTACCTATCTTCCTAACCAGTCCTTAAGGTTCATCCCTAGGTCAGGTTATTCTGTGAGTTAATTAACTCTTTCTGGCTCTGTCACCTTCCAATGAAATATTATATTACACTCATAACGTCACAATGGTTCAATAATTTAGACTGGTTTTAGGAACAATTGAACTCTATACATGTTTATCACCTACAGGCAGCACTTAGGGAGAATATGTATTTTTATCCTTTTGAAATTTTATATATTTTTGTCATTCAGCCACATGTACTTTGACAAGCCAGTAGACTACATTGTGAACTATACACAGAATAAACAATTCATCATATATAATATTTCTAAAAGCTTTATTTAAAAAACATAATGGCTAGAAAGTCAAGCACTCAAAAATTAAGAAAAGACTGGGTAAGATTATTTGTGCAACCTTAATTCCTGCCACTTGTCCGTGTACATAATGATATAGTCTTGAGTTATGTAGTTACATGCTATTTTTTTCCACTGCATCACTGCCTCATTCAGTGCACAGAATGGGTGGTGTTCTGGGAATTAATCAGGGCTGTATAGTGAAGGAGGCTGTTGCCTCTGGCACCGTTTCCTTGTTTGTTGCATAAATTGGAAAGAGTGTTGTGACTGAGACAGGGGATTGCAGGAAGGAAAAGCAGGGTCTCATGTTTAACACAGTGGTTGAATGTCATCCTGGAGAACTGGATTTTATCCTTGCTTCTGCCACAGAGTTCCTAAGGGATGCTGGACAAATGCTTAAAACAAAATTTTCATTGGTCATTAACACGGTGTGTTTTTCATTTTCTGAGTGCCTGTGAGCTCTGATTTGCACAAGTGGTGAGTGCCCACAACTGCAACTGAGGTCAATGGGATCTCTGGTCTGAACATATAAAGTGCTATAGATTGCTGAGTATTCTGATAAATCAGACCTTATGTTTCACAAGCTGGTCATCCAAAATTTGTGGACACTTATGACATCTTTGACCTTAATCTTTCTGTGCTTCAGCTGTAAAATGGAGATAATATCACCTATTTTTACGGTTTGTGAAACTCTATGGCAAGAGCACCATAGAAACACCAAAGAGGAAATTAATAATTTCGTGTTCAGTGTAGAGTTTGGCTCGTGTACTTAGGTAAATAAGGCCTAGAGCTACACATTAAATTTTGAAGATAAAAAGAAATACTGAATGACTCATATAGGGTTCTGTGGAAATAATAGTATGAGATCATGTAATTAAAGACTGTAGCATAATGCATATGGGGGTTGAATTAAAGTTCCATGGGCAACTTATGAATGCTTGACTTTGCAGTCTTATAATTCTTCAACTGTTTTCCCCCTGCAATTTAAATGTATTTTTTTTGTGGGAGGAGAGGGTGGGGAGACCATCAAGCGGAACCATATTGACTCGCCATATAGGTCTTCAGCAGGATTCCGACCTTTAGATATGCAACACGGTCTTCTACAATTTGAGGTAATTGAGTAACTCATAACAGTAGAAAGCTGATTTATGCAGACCTGCGACTAGAGGGACATAGAAATGTAGAGCTGGAAGGGACCTTTAGATATCATCAAGTCCAGATGACTGACCTGAGGCAGGACCAAATATACGTAGACTGTCTCTGACAGGTGTTTGTCCAAACTGTTCTTAAAAACCTCCAATGATGGAAATTCTACAACCTCCATTGGAAACCTATTCCAGAGCATAACTATCCTCATAATTATAAAGTTTTTTCTAATATCCCATGTATACCATCTAACCATCCAACTTCCTTGCTCTCTTTGACTGACAGTTAGGGATTTGTATGATCTGGAGCATAATTGTCCGCCTGCCTATTAAAGGAACTCTCTTGCCTTAGTTAAGATTGGTAAAGAGTAACACTTTTCCAGTAGCATAACTTGCTGAACATTTTTACCGTTTGTTTAAGAATTGTTTATATTTATCTGCAGGGCACCAAATATACTCAATATTTTATTTAAAAATATATAGTATCTGACAGGGCAGTAATTGGTACAGTGTCTCTTCCACAAAACTTTCCATCTGCCCCCAATATTCTTTCTGTCACTCCACAGCCAAGTCTTGAAGTCCTGCCAAGTCCTGGACTCAGGTCTGAACAAGTCTTCCATTATACTGTACACCTTTATGGGTACTCTTAGTATACCTAATGAAACAAACAGGTTTTAACATTATTTGAAATTTGGCATGACTATAACTTCATATTCAGCCTAAGCACTGTACACCTGTTTGAGGCTTGCATATCCCTAGTTGCATTTATAATTTTGATCTATCATGGTAAGGTTTTTTATGCTTTCTTTTTTGAATTATTATTTGAGGTAGAGTTTTTTCTTCATTAATTTTATAGGAATTATGATCAAAGCTACAAAAATGGGGAGAAGCAATAGCGAGATGCAGAGGAAAACAAAGAAAACAAACAGAGAAACATATTTTTCATTTATCAAACCAGAAAAGGCCAAAATGTTTAAATAGTAGATTGAGATGCTTTAAAAATTGTCTTTCTAGACTCTGTATGCATAATTTTTGGTAGTCTACAAACTATCCCCATCTTCCTATGGGATATATAATTCAATTAGTTTATGTAATGCTTTCTAATACATCATTCTATATATACCAGCTAGAGAGCTGATGGAAAAACATGTAGTTTTCATAGAACTCCCTGTGGATATATGCATTTACATTCTGTAAAAGTAATGGCAGTACCTGCAGGAAATGTACTAAGTGCCCTTGGTTATCCTTAAGGTGTTCACCCTCTAGAGAAGTTAAAACTAATATGAAAATGAATTCACTTCCAAAAGCCTACTTTTAGCTCGACTACTTGGGTGGCAGCAACAAAACAAAACTATCTTGGATGTAGGCATGAATTGGGTTTCTGAGCTCAAGGGCAAAAGTCTTTTTTATATTGGCAATTACACTAATTCAACTCTCCTATAATTTTGACAAAACATTAATTTGTCACTGGTTTGCATGGTATGAATTTGATGGGTTTTACATTAGCTTTGTCAGAAGAATTTGTTATGTTAACTCTTTAAAAATTCACTGCAGGTTTGAATTTGTAAAGGTTTACAATTAATGGCAATTCTGGAAGTTATCACTTATTCTCAGGAAGTGTTTAATAATAGGAATTATAGCATAGATGGACTGGACAATGTTCAGACCAGGTTTGACCCAGAAATATGATGTGTGTCTGGGCAAACCCTACCTGCTTCTACTTATCTTATCTTATCTTATCTTATCTTATATTCTGAAATTTCAGATGCTAAAGTGATGATTACCAATATAAGAACTGAGATAAAGAGAAAGAAAGCACTACAAAATCTATGGTGCAGCTGCTAAAGTGATGATTATCAATATAAGAACTGAGATAAAGAGAGAGAAAGCACTACAAAATCTATGGTGCAGCTGCATGTTTTGAGATTTTAATAAAGGAAGCACACATTTCTGGCTGTCTAGAAAACCTATCAAATGAAGGTTTATTCATATTTCTCCTATGTTGATTGATAGAACCATATGTATTTTCAAAGTTGTGTGTTGAAAACATATGGTTACAGGATCTCCATAAAAATCAAATTGACCAAAATCTAATTCTTCTGCCCATGAGCAACTAAACACAACCCTCTTTCTTGTTTTAATTTCTGTGGATATACATGATGTGCTTTTAAAGTTCCATTATCAATGTATTATCATTTATCTCCTTTAGGAATGCAAGTCTGCTCCATGCATGAATGGAGGTTCTTGTCAAGATTTGGTCAGTGCATTTGTGTGCATTTGCGTGAGTGGATACACTGGTGAATTTTGTGAAGTAGATATTGACGTTTGCAATGAACCTGCACTGAACTCAACCCTTTGTTTCAATGGAGGCATATGTGTTGACGGCCCTGGAAGAACTTTTCATTGCAGGTCAGTAAGTATGTTTACTTATAACTGCAGCATTTATTGTACATTCATTTGTTAAGTTTTGAATTTGGGGAGATTTTACTACGTGTTATGTGAACTATATTGGATTTATTACATTTTTAAGGACTATATCGGAATGTAAATGTTTTAAATTATGGGACTAGTTCACAATTTGCTGGTAAGACCATATGTCTAAAACTTTTAGAAATACATTTAACACAAGAAGAAAACATTATTTCAAAATATTGAAACTGAAAGTAGTGAAATATACTGAAGCTCTAAGAGTAAATTTTAGCATAAAATAAACAAACAGATGCTCAAGGGAATATTGTTCTTAAATTGCTTACCATTTAAAATGATGTATTTACCTAGAAAATTATCCTTAATGTGTTTCTATGATTGGTGCATGGAAGATCTTTCATAACACGAACAAACTCGAGAAGAAACTGCAAACTCATGTGCTCAAAAATATTTATGAGTATCAGAGCCTGAACTATCTGATGGGGAAGGGAGGCCTCCTAAATAATTGTAGTCTATTTGCTGGTTATAGTTCTCTACAGAAGCTTTCACATAGTTTATGCTGTTTACCTTACATATTTTAAAATTTCCTCCAGTAAAATTAGTATACATAGTGACTTTTATTTACAGTCTATGGCCCAATTTGACTATTACACTAATTGAAATTTAGAAAAGACTGATAAAAATTATTATAAACCTGTGTGGCAATGAAGCACTAAAACCATACAAAGCCATACATCGAAAGATATTCAACATCTGGTATTCAGTTTATGGCCTGAAGCACAGCTTAACAACATTAATACTTTTGTTAATAATAATAATAATAACAATAATAGCCACTTTTGAGGAGACTATTAACCATGCATACAATTTGTTATCTTTATAATGTTCTTACATTTCATTAAACCATAATGAACTATGTTAAAGTAACATTAAGTGTTTGTCTTAAACTCACAAAGACATTGAAACTCAGAGTTAAGGCTGACAAAGAGTCCTGTGGCACCTTATAGACTAACAGACGTATTGGACCATAAGCTGTCGTGGGTGAATACCCACTTTGTCAGATGAATGAGAGTTAAGGTTGAAGTTTATCATCTAATTAACCCTGTGATTCCTATATATTTTAGCACATATACAAAGAGAGTGGAAGTTACATTCAAGTGTTTGAAAGTAAAATTGAACTCAGTATGATTCAGATGACTGGAAATCCTGTAAAATGAATTTTGACACAATTGGAAGTAAAGAGGGGTTTCAACCTTTATGCTTGTATTTTGGTGTTATGTAAGAGTTTAATTTAACTTTAAATTAGCTGTTTTGTGTTTACAGTCTTGTTTTTTCTTTTGTTCTGTGGTTGTGGGTGTCTTTTTATTTAGTTAAGCAATTTTTATTAGTGTTTGATGAACCTGTTTGATGAAAATGTTTTATTAGTGTTTGATGAAAATGTTCAGAGGTTTGGTTCAGCTATGCCTTCAAAACTCTCACGTGTACAATGGTGGGCTTGGAATCTTCGCAGAATATCCTCTTCTGTGATGTTTCCAGGTAGCTCACCTTTGCATCAGGGCAGAACTACGATGAGAACAACAGTATTTTGGCACTTCTAAGACAAAGAGTAGGGGAACAGTGTACAACATATAAGCAAAATAGTCAAGGTGGTAATTGGTCACATCTTGTAACTAGGTTGATAACATGGTAGTGTTGTTTAATATACTAGATTATGTTTGTTTGCTTTATATGATAAATAAGGGTGATTTTTTTTATTAAACAGTGCTGCAAATTTCAATTTTGTTGCCTTTATCATGGAAGCATTGTTAGAGGCTCCATAGCTAAGGATACATTTGTTTGTTTGTTTCTTTATTGTATAGTTAAAGCAAGATTTAAATTCAGCTGTTCAGGATGAAAACAAACATCTGTCCAAACTAAAGTGGCACCACTTACTGCTATTGTACCGATTTAATATTGCGGAAGGACAGTAGATGCTAGAAAGAATAGTAATTGAGAAATCCAAAAGATTTCAAAATGATTCCTTTATAAAATTATAGGGATGGTATGTCATGTGTTATGGTTTTTGTTTGTCAACCTGGTGTAAGGTCACACGGTGGAATCTGTGATGTTGGCTTCATTTTAACTCAGACCTCAGAGGATTTGAATTCATGTGAACCCAGGAGGGAAGTGTGTACTGGAAACTCCTGTGAACCCAAAATACTGAGTACATTACACTTCAGATGGATGCCCTCATTAGCCTGGGGATTTGGGGATAGTTAAGACATATTTCTAAATATTGTTTTTGTTAGAAAATAAAAATATTGAACTTAGATGCTTGTTAAATGTTGCTCTTCTGGTCCCAAGTTTCTCTGAAGCTCAGCAGTCATAGCCTTGGAAGGGATACTAGTGTGAGTTAATGTTCTTTCAAGCATCACTCTCCATTGGATTTCCAAATGGAAAACTACAGAATCAATGAGGTATAATGCTACAGAAAGCATCTAGTCCCCTGCTACCTGCCTTCCTACACCCAAAATTCTATGATTCATCAACTTCACACACTTCTGGCAAAGAGCCATCAGTAGAGTCTGAGGAAAGGAAGGTAGAATTCTGCCCATTACATCCCATAGAGTTCCATAGAATCAGGTTCCCATATGTTTATGGAAGCAGATGGAAAAGATAGGCCTTTCACTAATTATCCCTAAAGAGTGAGCTGTCATCCAAATGAGCGACAATAATCTTTATATGTAATGTTGATTTTATATTAGTTACTTGAGCTGTCTACTGTGTGTGGGAGGAGGAACTAAATGGTAGCTAGAAAGGTATGTTATTAATGTGTATAATATATAATCCCTTAGCATCATGAAGGAATTGAAATGCAATGTAATATAGGAGAAAAAGAATGATACTTAAATGTGCCTTTGCTGCAAAATGCAGACTTTAATTGATCAATGCTGTATTCTCTCCAAAGCACTGCATGTAACTTCCTCAGCATTCTGCTTCTAGCAAGCACACACACAAAATAGATGGAAATCCATATAATGAAATTCTTTCTTGGCTCCTTGAGCATTTTTTGCTTCATCATATTGTCAAGAAGCAGAATTCAGAAATTTCCAGTCAGTTCAGGAACACAGAAGGACAAGGGGCAGTATTTGATCTGTGCTTTACCTGATGGGATGGAATAAAAGATTTATGCAACATTTTACATTCCAGCTTCATCATGCCTCATTGTAAAAGGAGTCAGGCAGTGCAAAAAGGAGGAGAAAGAACATCATGGTTCTTATTGTCAGTTAGATTACTGTATCTGTACAAGTTGGATTACCTATTGCATCAATGCAAATATGCAAAATTTCAATTCTGAGTAACATTATAGCAGTCAAATTTGTGTAAGATATAAGTTATCTTTGGTCCCTAACACAGGACTGTGAATCTGTTCAATTTTCCTTCCAAAACAGCATGTAGGCAGGGAAAGGCAGTATTTCAGACTGTGTCTCTGATAACAGCGTTAGCTATAGAAATTGAGGAGACTTCCACCAGCACTGGTATTTTGCACAGTGGTGGGTCAGGAGAGCAATCTAGAACTGATTCTTCTCTCAGTTTATACCATTTACTTCTTGTGTGAAACTCCAACTTTTTAATTAATTTACTCTTGGTTTACACCAATGTTAATAAGAGAGGAGAATCAGGCACTTCTCCTAAGAAAGCTACATAATATGAAGTAAAATCTTTTTGCATAATGAAAGAGAGGCTTTAAAATTAAAACTACTTAGCACTTCTGTGTTGCACCTTCCATTCAAATATCACACAGCACTTTACAAATAGTACAATGACTTAATCCTGCCAAAGGGACATTCTTAAAATGTTGCAAGGGGTATAATTACTATCAGGGGCGGCTCTATGTATTTTGCCGCCCCAAGCACGGCAGTCAGGCAACTTTCGGCGGCATACCTGCGAGAGGTCCACGGGTAACGCGGATTCGGCGGCATGCCTGCGGGAGGTCCACTGGTCCCGCGCCTTTGGCGTACCCGCCGCTGAATTGCCGCCGAAACCGCGGGACTGGCGGACCTCCCGCAGGCATGTCGCCGAAGGCAGCCTGACTGCCGCCCTCATGGTGACTGGCAGGCCGCCCTCTGCGGCTTACCGCCCCTGAATACTATAATTCTATGAGTGTTTTGGGGGTGCATGTAGCTGTAATAAAAAAGTTGGTGTTTTGCAACTGAGAGCTGCAGTAAACGGCAGCCTATAGGAAAGCACTCACCAGTTGGGACAGTTTGGCAGATGTTGGGATTAGGGTGACCAGACAGCAAATGTGAAAAATCGGGACGGGGTAGGGGGTAATAGGAGTCTACATAAGAAAAAGACCCAAAAATCGGGACTGTCCCTATAAAATCAGGACATCTGGTCACCCTAGTTGGGATTCCCCCGAGACTTCTTTCTACTCTGCTTCCCAAGAACTCAGTTCGACTCCAGATTTTATCACTCAGGTATCTTTATTTGGCATACAGCAAAGTTATGGTGAGTGGATCAGATTCAAGCATAAGGGGTGGGTATAGGGTGTACCACACATCCAAAGTTACACAGAAATCCTCTTCATTTATATACATTTACACATCACATTGCATTTACTAAACATTGAATCACACATTTTGAGATTGGCTTGGCTACATTGCAGGAACCAATCCCTTTACAGCATGCTCTATCCATGCACTGTTCATGCATAATCTGACCTCTACTTTATCTTACATTTAGTCTTGTTTACTAATATCAGGATGTTCCTGCTGATCTTAGCTAGCCACCCTGACTACAGCATAGCGCTTGTTATGACAGCTTAACCTTCACAATCATACCCACTAAGAAAGGAGGCAGGTTGTGTATGTCAAGCCAGACCTACAGCAGAAAAATCTAGAGGAGCCAAGGCAGAGAGCAATAGAGTGGATGATTGAATACAGTAGATATTTTACTCCTCTTATGTGCTTAAGTGATTTGCTAGATCAGGGCATAAATTCTATGATTTTGTGATATATTTTTAGTATATTCCATGTATTTACCACATTTATTAAATATTTCTAATTTTATAATATTTTAAATACATTGTCAATGTTGAGAACAAATATTTTTACTAAACGTATTGACAATATATTTCTATTCTATGGTGGGGAACCATGATGTTATATATGACCCACTCAGAGGATTCCTTCATAAATGCAGAGACCGCATTCAATTCTATAGTGTTATATTTCTCTAGGAATGGTAAGACATTTATCTTTGAATGTATACATACTTCTTGATACTACAATAGCTTATATTTATAGAGAATGAAAGCATTCATTTGTTATTCATTAATATTATCACGTCAAGAATGAGAACCTTAAAGTGAATGGATACTTCCACAAACTCTTTCAATAAGGTACACGTACCTAAACATATACAAATTCTTCCCAAGACACAGCCTGATTCAGCATTGTGTCCCTACACTGAAAGTAATGGAGTTTAACCTGCATAATACTGGAGTAACACAGTGGTGAATCAGGCCCATGGATGATTAAGGAGTTCTTTCCATTTAAAGTAAGCAAACTGGTAGGCCTGCTTCCCAAGGGCTGCAAAGAAAAGGAGAAATAAGTGAAACATGTTGGTGATGATATTTACAGTAAATGCACCAGGTGGAATTATACAATAGTGTTACATGTTTTGTTTGTGATTTATGTGAATACCCTTGTTTTTCTGTTCTATATTTCATGTAGCTTAACCACCAGCCTGTATAGATCCTGTGTCTGGAGCACCTAATCATTGTGAGTAAGCAGGTGTTGTAACGGAACCTGGAAAGATGGGGAAAAAATTAAGTAGCAGAAGCATCTGGCTTCCTGGCAAGCTAAATAGGCAGTTTTGTGCGTAGATTTAGAACATCTCCTGAGTCTGTTGTGCTTACGGCTTACATTTAAGTTGAAAAAAAGGCAAACACTTTAATTAATTTTTCATTCTATCTGCTATAATATAAATCTGTCATGAAGCTTGCTTGTAGGGGTAGTTATCTCACACATCATGTATAAACATCCAAAAAACTACAGTAAAAGAATACTAAGAGTGCAAGGTCAAGCACTTAGAAGTTAAGAAATGCCAGAAGTAATGTTATCCAAGTGACCTCAATTCAGCCCCTTTGAAAATTATGTGTTATGTTAGTCTTTAATTACATGATCACATACTATTTTTTCCACAAGATTCTAGCCTCACTCAGTGATGGAGCAAATTATTCAGTATTTCTTTTTATCTTTCTCATTCAATGTGTGGCCCCGTTCCTCAACAAACACACACCATCCAAACCCTCTGCTGAATACAAAAATATTAATTCCTCGTCAGCATTTCTGTGTTGCTCCTGCCATAGTGTCTGAAAAATTCATTAATGTTTGTGAAGCAATATCCTAATATCCTAATTCCAATATTGATCAGTATTTGAAACCATTTCCATACCACGTCTCTAGTTTTTATGTATAATTCCCTTTCCCCAAATAGATGAAGGTGGTATGATGATATACACATACTGAATATGATGTTAAAATATAAAATAAAGACTTGTTAATTGTAAGATTAAAAGTTTTGATAGCTTTAATGATTTGCAATTATGGATAGTGAATGAGTTTACATGAGGTAACATTTAGGCCAAGGCCTTGCTGGCATTAATGTGGTTTGGCAATTCTTCTTTTACATAGAATTGCTGATCTGCCTAAAATTATGTTATTGCTGAAAGAACAAAGATAACATGTTATGCTGGAAGTTTTGAGGTAAAAAATCACAAACCTATAACAAGAAGAAGCATTTTATGGGAACCCCCAGGAACGGGTGACAAAAAGCAACATGACATAAAAACTACATAAACAGCAAAAAAAAAAAAAAAAAAAAAGGAATGTTGGGTAAATTGAAGTTTGTGTGTGCATAATATAGGGGTTACATAAAACGACACATGTGTGATGTGTTAAAAGTTTTTGGAGAAAAGTAAGTCATACAGAATGGGAACATGCATAAGAATACAAGTGAACATGGCCCAAATTGGAGAAACACTGGACCAGAAACTGAAGGAATGGGAATGAAGGAGCAGACCAAGAGATTAGAGAAAGTGATGACTATCCTGAAGTATAGAAGAACTTCCTAGTGTCCTGAAATGTGGTAAATGAGCCCTCTGTCTATTCTGTCTTATCTGTTGCTATTCTCTGTTAGGGCTGGGCCCAGCTCCCTGCTCTGGCCCATTGGCTCTCACTGCTCACAGATCTGGGGAAGACCACCACAGCATCACTTGATGCACATACCCAAGCACAAGTAGTGCCCTTCCCCTGTGATACTCCCCCTTCATAGCCCGGCACCACAGGGCATGGGACCTCAGGATCTTCCCCTTCCCCCAGGACACTCTTCCCCCTACAATCACCTCAGGATTCCACCTTCCCCTGGGACTCCACTTAACTCCCCCATCACCTCCAGATCCCCCCTTCTCCCAGGACTCCACTTTTCTCTCCTTCCCCATTTGCCTCAGGATCTCCCCATTCCCCCAGGACATTTGTCCCATCACAGTGACCCTTCCCAGGAACCACTGCTTAGGAGCCAGGAGCTAGTTCCTCCACCAGACTGAGGAATCAAGCGCCACCTGCCAGGAATCAAGGGCACTGGTAGGGCCCTCCCCTGGGACACCTACCCTGTCCCCTTCCTGGTCCTGTCACTGTCTAAGGTGGGGCTTCACCTGCTGACCTGTTCATGCACTTGACTCAGAAAATAGATTGAGGGAGGGTTGAGCCCCCTCTAGCCCTAGCCATCCACCACCTATCATATCTTTATGGCTATAGCTCCAAAGGTCAGGCTATTTCATTGAAAAAACTTTCAAAAAATAACACATTGTATCTGACTGCTCTCCCACTGACTGTTAAAGCTCACTCCACTAGAATACAAGCTAGATCCTTCATCTATTTTTGAAATGTGCCAGTTTCTGAAATCTGCAAGGCTGTTATGTGGAGCAATCCACTCATGTGTGACTGATGCTGATGCACCTACAGAGGCATCTCAAAAAAACACTGTTATTGTAGAGAAGTAATTGTTCTTTGTAGCTGGAGAGTTCTAGACCAGTTGTGGGGAGTGTGACTTCCCCTCTGGTGTTATCTGGACAGGTGATCTGCTAGGTCACTCTAATCCTTGACTCTGGGAGCCAGCCTTACCCTGCTCTGCTGTGAGAACCCCCATTCCTGGGCTGTTCACACACAGCCTCTGGCATGTAAGCTGGTCCTTGGATTCTGCAACCAAATGACGCTAGCCAATATCTCCAGTCCCAGCCACAACCCTAGAAACCTCCATCTTGCAGTGCCCAGTTATGCCCGCTGGACGCTGCAAGCTTATATGAGCTCATCAATTTAACAAAGAAATTGATATGTATCAGGCTTGTTATCCCAAGGGGAGCGTCTGACACACTTGAAACCAAACGGACTGCTTCAGATAGAATAAACAAACAAATGTATTAACAATAAAGATAGATTTTAAGTGATTATAAGTCAAAACATAACGACAGATTTGGTCAAATGAAATAAAAACAAAACACATTCTAAGCTAATTTTAACACTTTCAATGCCCTTACAAACTTAAATGCGTCTCACCACAGGCTGGCTGTAGTAGTAATGGGAATCAATAGGAAAATTCTAGATAGATAAGAGGTTGTGAGTGGGATGTGGGGAAGGAAGGAAGGAAGGAAAGACATAATTAGAAAACATAATCTAAACATATTTTTTCTCTCTTTTTGGTCCATATGCATATTCTTTGCTCTCACTTAGTACTAGTAATATTTTAAATGACACTGCTGTATCTAGTTCAAACTATCCATTTGCTTTACTGTGATAAACCTCTGAAATATAAGAGCAAAACAGAGTCTGGTGGAGGATTAGCATTGTCTATAAAAATGCAAATGACAATGACTGGAAATGTGGTGCTCAAAAGTTTAAAAAACAAAAACAAATCTAGTACAAATCACCCAGCTGCCCAGGCTTGAAATAAGAAGATTTTAAAGCTCATATGTGAACTGATATTGCCAATTGACATATTGTGTTGTTTTAAGAAAACCTTTTAAAATTTCATTGCTGGAGAAGACTCAGAATGCCTGTTTCTTTGCCATATCTTCTTTTCTAGTAAGGCTGTCTCTGGCTTTATGAAATTGTGTGAAATGATAGCCTAACATGACCACAAGAACAGCCATTGGGTATCACATTCACATCACCAATTATAAAAGACATGGTGCCTGAACAATTGGCCAGATGCCTGTAACAGAATGTTTCCGTATTTTCCTGCCTCACACAGAATATTTAATGCAACATTACCCAAAACACATAGCTTGGGAAAGTGCACCACCTGTACAAGATTTAAAAATCTCACACTGTATATAGTACAACTTTTTATGCGCTGCTTAGTCATCATAATTGTACAAAGAATATTAATGCACACTACACTAATGGTTCAAAATACTTTAATAACATATAGTATCAGTTGTAGTATTTTAAACTGTTAAAGGCTTGACAGTTATTGTGGCTTTTGTCATACTGTTGCTCTAGTCCAGGGGTCGGCAACCTATGGCATGCGTGCCAAAGATGGCATGCAAGCCGATTTTTAATGGCATGCTGCGGCAGCCGCTGGCCCCGCTCAGCCTGCTGCCGAACCCCGGCAGTGGGCTGAGCGGGGCCAATGGCCGGTACCCTGGCAGGCAGCAGCATGCCTTTAAAAATCCTGCCCAGCCCAGCCCGCTCTTCTCCACCCCCCGCCTACCACTCTCTCTGGCGGGGGCAGGGGGCAGAAGCAAGCTTGGTCCTGCTGGCTGCTGCTGTAGGGCAGGCTCCGTTGGCAGCCAAGCTTCCCTCTCCCCCGCCTCTTCCCCCAGCGTGCTGCATCGTGCCCTGCCTCCTCTCCCTCCCTGCCGCCGATGGCCCTTGCGAGGGAAAGAGGAGCCCCAGTGCCCTCGCTACTCAGACCAGGAAGGAGGCAGAGAAGAGGCAGGAGCGGGGCCTTGGGGCAGAGGGGTGGAATCAGGGCATATCCCTCCAGCCCCCTGCCGTGAGCCACTCAGGGCAGGGAGCTGGGAGCACCCTCCTGATCCCAGCCCACCCCCCCAACCCTCTTCCCTGACCCCTGCACCCCCTCACACCCCAGCCCCCTTCACCACCACCCCCCACGACCCCAGCCCTGACTCTGGCACCCCCCACACATACTCAGCCCCCCCTCACACCCCATGCCCTGACTCCTGCACCCCCCTCACACACACCCAGCCCTCTGCCCTGACTCCTGCACCCTCATCACACACACCCTGCCCTGACTCCTGTACTCCCCACATATACCCAGCCCCCCCCAGCCCCTGCCCTGACTCTTGCACCCCCACATTCCCACCGCCCACCCTGAGCACCAAACGGGAGCTCCTGCACACACCCTCCCCCCCCCACATTCCTACCTGTACCCCTTGCACCAATTGGGAGCTGCCCAGGTAAGCGCTCCACATCCAAACCTCCTGCCCCAACCCTGAGCCTCCTCCCTCATTCTAGCTCCTGGCCAGACCTTGCACCCCAACCCCCAGCCTGCTCCTTCACCCCCAGCCCTGTTCTCAGTGCACCCCCCACCCCTCAGCTCAGTGCAGAGAGAGAGGAAGAGAATGGGCCAGAACCAGGGAGAAGGTAGGTACCCACTGTATGTGGGCAGGGCCGGGACTCCAGACCAGCAGCGGGCTGAGCGGGGCCGGCAGCCGGGACCCTGGCTGGCAGGAGCCAGCGGACAGAACCCCAGACCTGCAGCAGGCTGAGCCGCTCAGCCTGCTGCTGGTCTGGGGTGCCAGCCCCGCTCAGGCCGCTGCCAGCCTGGGGTTCTGGCTGCCAGCCCCTTGCCAGCCGGGGTCCCAGCTGCAGGCCCCGCTCAGCCCGCTGCCGGCCTAGGTGAACGGAACCCCAGGCCGGCAGCGGGCTGAGTAGGCCATCGGCGTAAGATCAGCATTTTAATTTAATTTTAAATGAAGCTTCTTAAACATTTTGAAAACCTTGTTTACTTTACATACAACAGTAGTTTAGTTATATAATATATAGACTTATAGAGAGAGACCTTCTAAAAAACGTTAAAATGTATTACCGGCACGTGGAACCTTAAATTAAAGTGAATAAATGAAGACTCGGCAAACCACTTCTGAAAGGTTGCCAACCCCTGCTCTAGTCCATATTCTAAGTACATTCCCCATATACAAATGCCACAAATATCAGAGTAAGGGTCATTTTAACTACAGCTTATAATTGGCAACTGTGTTATAGTGATAAATCTACTGTAGAATACTAAAGCATCTTTTTCTTTAACGTCAATTTAAAGATGGTTGGGTATGCTTGCTTTTATTAAATCAGAATGTCAAATAACATATATGATAGGAGATGATTTTTTTAAATCTGTTGTACGCTGTTTTGCAACCCACCTGTCACTTTTGTCATGATTTGAACAAACATAGCAAACGTATCACTGTATTATGGCTGACAGTCTGTAAGATAGAAAAAGAAATTATGACTGTGGTTCTGCATGAAAATTGTTAGCTCAAACAGAAGATACAGGTCATTAAAATTTTTGAACGTGTTTTGGAACAGTACAAGGTAGATGATTCCATGTTCTAGTACAAAATAAGTCAAGGAGATGCAAAAATAGCAAGGCAAAGCATATAGATTATACTTAAATAATAATGAATGATAAAATTGTATGTACCTCTGAGTATTGGCTGTATCTGAAAGCTCCAAATTAGGTAAGGACTTTGGATTACATGGTATCTATCAGAAATACTATATCAAATTATATAATTGACAGAAGTATTGTTTTAAAAAGATGGACTTCTGAGAAAATATCATAGAACTGCCCACTACTAATTAGGTTAGTTGTATTGCATATGGAACTACACAAACAAACAAACCAGATAGATCTGGGAGGAGGATATTCATTTTTTTATAGCCTTACAAGATTCTTCATTTTGAATTCAAGCAGTTGTTTCATACTGTCACTCACATACATAAATTATAGACTTTGCATATGCAAAACACAGTTGTTCTCACTTTCCTTGCATAAATATGGATTGTAAGTGTAAATTCTGTAATTTGGAAGCACAAAAAACACACATCAAATTGTTCATCCAATTGATTAAAACACTGAGTTGCATGTGCACAAATAAAGGCCACATTTTGAATATTTGTCCTGAGTAATTATTTTGCAAGGAATTTTGCAGAAGTTATTTTGACAAGTGCTTGCATGTGCCACCTCAGAATTTGATCTTATAATTATATATTAGTAAGGCGTTAGTGTTAATATGTATAAGATATTCTGTAGAATCTTCTTCTGATGAACAAAGTGTTTTTGATTTGTATATCTTCCAATCACTTTTAAATAAATTACATTTGCCTGATTGATTCTTGGAATTTTGCTGTCACATAGTGCATTAATTGATTGTTCGTTAAATAAGGTGCATTTTAAAAAATAAATTTTTGTTTTAAAATCAAGTCAAATATTGTGTGCCAATTTCCTGCTCCTCCCTTAGGAAACTAAGAGAGGCATTTCTCTGAATAGCAGAATGGTTCAGAGCTTGCAGTACATTGTGCTAATGGGCATATTATTTTTTCACCTTTGGCAAGAAAGTGTTTACCCCCAGCTAGTGGCTGCTGCTAACTTTTTAATGCTGTATCTGATATACAGATGTAATGGAACATGACTCTTAGATGAAAGACCACACCCTTTACAACGGTGGTTTTCAACCTGTGGTGCACAGACCCCCGAGTATCTGCAGACTAAGTCTAAGATTTCCAAAGGGGTCCACACCTCCATTTAAAATTTTTAGGAGTCCGCAAATAAAAAAAGGTGGAAAACCATTACCTTAGAGCAGGGGTCGGCAACCTCTGGCACGCGGCCCGCCAGGGTAAGCAACCTGGCGGGCCGGGCCAGTTTATTTACCTGCCACGTCGGCAGGTTCGGCCGATCGCGGCTCCCGCTGGCCGCGGTTCGCCGCTCCGGGCCAACGGGGGCGACGGGAAGCCGCGGCCAGCACATCCCTCGCCCTCGCCGCTTCCCGCTGCCCCCATTGGCCCGGACGCGGCAGGTAAATAGACTGGCCCGGCCCGCCAGGGTGCTTACCCTGGCGAGCCGCGTGCCAGAGGTTGCCGACCCCTGCCTTAGAGTCTAGGTGAGGGGTTGGTGAATTGATTGGATGTTCCCTGAAACACTAGATGTAAAAACTCCCATTGATTTCAGTGAGGCCAGAAATTCACCCTAGGGAGAGATCTTGCCCTGCTGCTTTTACATGTTGAAGAGATGCCTCCTATACTCTCTTCTCCTCTAGTGCACCATGGCAAAAAAATGCAGGATTTAGCCTTAAAAGGGTAAATAATTTACCTCCCCAAATTAAGAAATATTAGCAAATGTATGGTGAGCATGACATAGCCACTCTGTAAGGAATGGTCTGTTGGTTGGAGCGAATACTCAGCCTTGTCCAAAAGGCAGGTCCAAAAAGGAATAGGGAATGGAAGTTGTTCATAACTCTGAAATGTCCGTAACTCTGAACAAAACGTTATAATTGTTCTTTCAAAAGTTTACAACTGAACATTGACTTAATACAGCTTTGAAACTTTACTATGCAGAAGAAAAATGCTGCTTTTAACCATCTTAATTTAAATGAAACAAGCACAGAAAGCTTCCTTACTTTGTTATATCTTTTTAAAAATTTCCCTTTCTTTTTTTCAGAGTTTACGACAGTACTGTATTGTGTGTGTGTGTGTGTACGTGTGTGTCTCTGCTGCTGCCTGATTGCGTATTTACAGTTCCAAATGAAGCATGTGTTTGACCAGTCAGTTTGCAACCCTGGTGTTTGTAACTTTGAGGTTTTACTGTAATATTCTTCACTTTGGGAAGTCCTCTTTGTCAGTCCCGTTGTTTTCTAAACCAAGGAAGTGGGAGGATCCTCAGCTGGTGTAAATTGTCACAGCACCATTGACTTCAGTGGAGTTCTGACAGTTTACATCAGCTGAGGACCTCCGTGTCTGTAGAAGTGTCTTAGCAACAAAATTGAATAACTACAATTTTTTTGCTTTATTTATACAACTATATCAATAGTTACTTAGATGATCCCTTCACTGGTCTAAATTTCCCCAAGCATACTAGGAGCTCCCTCTCTTTTCCATTAGAAATGTTCATCTTGAAATTATATCAGCAATCCAACTTGCTTAGTTTACACAGTTAGAGCTATTTATCTATTTTAGTCAGGCATTTTCAAGCTGAATCTTGAAAATGTAGCTTTTAGTGCTATTGTCTACTTTATTTATCCTTACAGGGGCTGAATAGATTGCCTCTGTACTGTAACTTTCTCATCTCTTGCCAGAGATTGGGCCAGAAATCAAACCCAGATCTCCCATGAGGGCAGTGTAGAGCACTAGGACAGTATTTTTCACCCTTAAAAAAAATTGGTCTGTAATTTGAATTGCTGTATTTACTCATGTTTGAACATACACGAAAAATGTCTATTGTATTCTATACCCCCATGTGACATGATACTTATTCTACTAAATTTTTGCAAAAGTCTTGCACAAATGTATATATTAATGTAGTCAGACATAAAACATTCTCTCTTTCCATAATATTAGTTATGACAGTTCTTTTTGAAAGAAGGATTCATGCTAAAACACTGAACTTCGGTTACATAGGGCACTAGTAAAGGTCACTACTCACTACAAAATTTCTGTTCCGCTGCACTGGAGAATTAATACTTTTACCTTGGAGCTTAATCCCATTGGGATAAGTCTTTCCCCTCAGCAGTTACAGTAGGATAACACCAGGTAATAGCAGCCAGTCTGTCTGAAATAACAGAATATAGCTTTTCTAGCTTACATTTACTTCACATTGTTGCTTTCTGTAGAAATGACCAAATCCGGAGAAATTATACTGAGTGTCTATATACTACAAAAAACTCCCCACCCAACCAGTTGTTGAAAAATATAATTTTTCTACTATTAAGCACTGATGTATAACTTTTTATCTTTTTCAAAATGTGTTTCTCACAGATATATATATATAGCTATCTGTATCTGGTATCTAAATATTATAGCATTTGCGGGAGTGAATGGAACATAGGAATTGCTATACTGGATCAGACCCGAGGTTCATCTGGTCCAGTATCCTGTCTCTGATTCTGAACAAATGTTTCAGAGGAAGGTGTTAAGTACCCAGTAAAAAGATGTGGGGTAATGTGCCCTCCCTACAGTTAGCCAATTAGCTCTCAGACTGATCTCTAATAGTTAGAGATTAGCTTAAATACTGAGGCATGAGGCCTTCCACAAATTTGTTAACATTAATTGATTACTCTAGATAGTCTCAATATCCATGTCTATTTCCAATTTCTTTTTAAATCTTCTCACATTCTTGGGCTTCACAATTTCTTATGGCAGTGAGTTCCACAGTTTAATTACATTGTATGCAAAAGTATTTAATTATCTCAGTTTCGAATTTGCTACCTTTTAATCTCAGTGACCATCTCCTTGTTCTTGTGTAATGAGACAGGGAGAACAAAACTCTCAATCTACCTCCTCTATAACATTAATTATTTTACATACTTTTATCATGTTGCCTCTTATCTCCTTTCTAAAGTAAACACCAGTCTTTTCAATCTGTCTTCATGAGAGAGTTGTGCCAGACCCTGAATTATTCTTGTCACCATTGTTTGAACCCCCCTCTAATTCTACATTATCCTTTGTGAAATGGGGTGAGCAGCACTGTGCTCAGTATTCCAGGTGAGGCCGCAGCATTAATTTATATAATAACATAATAATTTCCATATTATTCTCCTTCCGATTGCTTATGTACCCTAACATCTTGTTTGCTTTTTTTAACTGCAGCTGCATAATGAACTGTCTGCAATGATTCCCAGAATGCTGTAGTAAGGTTACACTTAGACTTGTGTTGTAATTCTCTGGGTTGTAACTATCCCCAAGGGGGGGAAAATATTCCTAACATCAGGACAATATAAATGTGTTAAGTGGGACTAATCACGAGTATTTAGATAATGAAGTGCTTATATGTTTGCAAAATCAGGACCTAATATAACATAGTACACATAGATAGTGCAGTGAATAATCTGTCAGGTACTACACCAGCTAGCACCAGCTGCTGGCCTGCTCCCTGATTAACTTTGCTGCTAGGTAACCAATAAGCCCAGCTGCACTGCCTTGGAACTGATAGAGAGGCCACAGCCCCAGATTGGCTGGTGGTTTAGCAGCCCTGTTTATAAGCCCGGCCCCCACAGCAAACCAGTGGCTACTCAATATGTACCATGATTTCATCTGTACTTAACCTTGTTCCAGTTCCTGTGCCTGCTTTGTTCCAGTCCCTTCCCACCTCCAGCTTCAGACTTCTGGCTTTGATCACTGCCTCTGCCCTATGCCTCTGGTTTACTCTCCAGCTCTGACATTTAGCTTCTGGCCCTCTGGTACTGGCCCTGAGCTCATTTCCTGGACTCTGCCCATCCTGGACCCAGCTCTAACTGGTAGGCTGAACTCTCTCTTCGGCCTCTAGGCTTGATTGCCCGCAGCCTGGTCAGCTACAGTTTGCATATACAAAGGAAAGCAACCCACCTCACCAGCATGGACCCCACTCAGGCCGATTTTTCCCTGGGAGAGCTAATGGGGGGCCATACAGAACTTGAAGGCGCAGGTGCAGAATATGGCCCTACAAGCCCAGGTGGCTTCACCAGCATCCCTCGCTCTTGCCCCACGGGAGCCAAAGGTCCCACTCCCAGACAAGGTTATTGATGATTGTGGTCAGTAGCAAGGTTTTCTAAACCAATGCCATATCCTTTTCTTGCTACGCTCCCAATAGTTCCCCAAAGACCAGTCCCAAAGAGGGCTCATCGTTAGTCTGCACACAGGGGAGGCCTTGGCTTGGGCCTCCCCCCTCTTAGATCAATCTATCCCCCTCCTGGGCCAGTTGGAGCAGTTCATTTAGTCCACGTCGGTTATCTGTGACCCCTATTGCACTCAAACAGCTGAGCTGTGCAATGAATGCTACTGCAAGGGCGTTGATCAGCTGCCCATAGGCTGCTGAGTTCTGTTGCCTCTCTGTGGACGCCAAGTGGAATGAGGCCACACAGCATTGTCAATTTCAGATTGGGCTGAATTATGATATAAAGGATGAACTGGAATGGGTTGAGCTGCCGTCCTGCCTCGACAGTCTGATTGACCTGTGTATCAGAATTGACAACCATTTTACCCAGTGGGTCCAAGAACATGGCCCAACCCCTCAAGCCCTGACAATGCCCTGGCCTCCCACCTCTCAACTGCACATGCCACACCAGGACCCAGAGCCCCTGCATGTCACCCAGGCCTGCCCAAACCTGTCTAAGGCTGAGAAGAACCAACACTCAACTTTGGGCCTGTGCCTGTATTGTGGAGACACTTGAGATGCCCTACAAAAGTCAGACCAGCTTTGGGGTTGGGAAATGCCAGGCCCCAACCCCAATAAGAGGGTTCAGGCCGAGCTGATCCCTTTTCCCTTCCAGAGACTCTTGACCACCATGTGCCTCTCTCAGGATGGCAGCAACCATGAACCACTTGGTCCTGCTAGTGAAGGCAGGGGGCTGGACTCAATGACCTTTCAGGGTCCCTTCCAGTTCTATGAGATAGGTATATCTCCATATATTATATTATTATAAAGATATACTGATCATCAAAGCAGCATTTGAGGAATGGTGGCATCGCCTGGAGGGTGCCAGCTTCCCAATCCAAGTCCTCATTGACCACAAAAACCTGGAAATCCTTAAGATGCCTCGGAACCTAAATAAGTGTCAGGTCCATTGGTCCCTCCTCTTCACATGATTCAACTTTATGGTGAGTTACCACCCCGGGACCCGGATGGGAATGCAGATGTGCTATCCTGAAAAGAGAGTACTGTGAACCTAGAATCATAGAATCATTGAATATCAGGGTTGGAAGCAACCTCAGGAGGTCATCTAGTCCAACCCGCTGCTCAAAGCAGGACCAATTCCCAACTAAATCATCCCAGCCAGGGGATGAAATGAAATGTTTTTCCTAATATCCAACCTAAACCTCCCTCACTGCAACTTGAGACCATTACTCCTTGTTCTGTCATCTGGTACCACTGAGAACAGTCTAGATCCATCCTCTTTGGAACCCCCTTTCAGGTAGTTGAAAGCAGCTATCAAATCCCACCTCATTCTTCTCTTCTGCAGACTAAACAATCCCAGTTCCCTCAGCCTCTCCTCATAAGTCATGTGCTCTAGCCCCCTAATCATTTTTGTTGCCCTCTGCTGGACTCTTTCCAGTTTTTCCACATCCTTTTTGTAGTGTGGGGCCCAAAACTGGACACAGTATTCCAGATGAGGCCTCACCAATGTCGAATAGAGGGGAATGATCACATCCCTCGATCTGCTGGCAATGCTCCTACTTATACAGCCCAAAATGCTGTTAGCCTTCTTGGCAACAAGGGCACACTGTCGACTCATATCCAGCTTCTCGTCCACTGTAACCCCTAGGTCCTTTTGTGCAGAACTGCTGCCTAGCCATTCGGTCCCTAGTCTGTAGCAGTGCATGGGATTCTTCCGTCCTAAGTGCAGGACTCTGCACTTGTCCTTGTTGAACCTCATCAGGTTTCTTTTGGCCCAATCCTCTAATTTGTCTAGGTCCCTCTGTATCCTATCCCTACCCTCCAGCGTATCTACCACTCCTCCCAGTTTAGTGTCATCTGCAAATTTGCTGAGAGTGCAGTCCACGCCATCCTCCAGATCATTAATGAAGATATTGAACAAAACCGGCCCCAGGACCGACCCTTGGGGCACTCCGCTTGAAACCGGCTGCCAACTAGACATGGAGCC